>CAJVQA010000941.1:0-28763 GCA_910591915.1 Cetraspora pellucida | reverse complement strand
ATTAATTATAGAAATCTTGTTAATCTTAAGATTTTATAGAATTTTATTAATAAAATTCTATAAAATCTTTATGATTCACAATATTTTACTAATTAATTCTAACTTAACGCACTAAGTAAACTTATTCAGCACCTAAAAATACATTAAATCGGCAGAGTTGTTTTTATTTTACTCGAAATTTAGAGAATATATGCATAATTTGGAACTTTGATCAAAAAAGACAAATTTAAGCATCTTTTCTCCGAATTTCAGGAAAAATAAAAACAACTCTGCCGATTTAATGTATTTTTAGCTGCTGAATAAGTTTACTTAGTGCGTTAAGTTAGAGTTAATTAATAAAATATTGTGAATCATAAGATTTTATAGAATTCTATTAATAAAAGTCTATAAAATCTTATGATTAACAAGATTTCTTTAATTAATTCTAGCTTAACAAACTAAGTAAACTTATTCAGCACCTAAAAATACATTAAATTGGCAGAGTTATTTTTATTTTTCTTGAAATTCGGAGAAAATATGCTTAAATTTGACTTTTTTGATCAATATTCCAAAATTATGCATCTATTCTATAAATTTTGAGTAAAATAAAAACAACTCAGCCGATTTATTGTATTTTTAGGTGCTGAATAAGTTTATTTAGTGCATTAAGTTAGAATTAATTAGTGAAATCTTGTTAATAATAAGATTTTATAAAATTTTATTAATAAAATTCTATAAAATCTTATGTTTCGCAATATTTTACTAATTAACTCTAACTTAATGCACTAAGTAAACTTATTCAGCAGCTAATAATACATTAAATCGGGAGTGTTGTGTTTATTTTTCTTGAAATTCGGAGAAAAGATGCTTATATTTGCTTATTTGATCAAAATTCCAAAATTATGCATCTATTCTCTAAATTTCAAGTAAAATAAAGACAATTCTGCCGATTTAATGTATTTTAGGCGCTCAATAAGTTTACTTAGTGCATTAAGTTAGAATTAATTATAGAAATCTTGTTAATCTTAAGATTTTATAGAATTTTATTAATAAAATTCTATAAAATCTTATGATTCACAATATTTTACTAATTAATTCTAACTTAATGCACTAAGTAAACTTATTTAGCAATTAACAATACATTAAATCGGCAGAGTTGTTTTTATTTTTCTTGAAATTCGGAGAAAAGATGCTTAAATTTGACTTTTTTGATCAAAATTCCAAAATTATGCATCTATTCTCTAAATTTCAAGTAAAATAAAAATAACTCTGCTGATTTAATGTATTTTTAGGTGCTCAATAAGTTTACTTAGTGCGTTAAGTTAGAATTAATTAATAAAATATTGTGAATCATAAGATTTTATAGAATTTTATTAATAAAATCTATAAAAACTTAAGATTAACAAGATTTCTTTAATTAGTTCTAACTTAACGTACTAAGTAAACTTAATCAGCACCTAAAAATACATTAAATCGGCAGAGTTGTTTTTATTTTTCTTGAAATTCGGAGAAAAGATGCTTAAATTTGACTTTTTTGATCAAAATTCCAAAATTATGCATCTATTCTATAAATTTTAAGTAAAATAAAAATAATTCAGTCGATTAAATGCATTTTTAGGTGTTGAATAAGTTTACTTAGTGCATTAAGTTAGAATTAATTAGTGAAATCTTGTTAATAATAAGATTTTATAAAATTTTATTAATAAAATTTTATAAAATCTTATGTTTCGCAATATTTTACTAATTATTTCCAACTTCATGCACTAAGTAATCTTGTTCAGCACAAAAAATTACATATAAACATATTCGAACTCGGACTAGTCTGCAGACTTTGGACCAGACCCGGACCAAACTCAGACTTGACTAAAAAGTCTGAATATAAAAGTCTGAGTCTGGTCCGAAAATCAGACCAGACTCAGACTTGACTAAAGTCTGGTTCGGGTCCGGTCCGTAGGAGCACTACCTATGACCCTATGAATAGTTTGAAATTTCGATCTTTTTAAGAGTATCAGAATGTTAGATCAATATAAATCTTAAAGTACAAAATAGCTTAAGTGTTATATAATTTGGTTTTAAAAATTTATGTAATTATAAGCAAATATGACTATAGAGAAGGTGACTATAGAGAGGTCAGTATTAAAACTGTGATTGGATGCTTTATAATAGTTATATTTTTATTTAAACCTGCTCTTTTTTAGAGTTTATCAATGCTTAATGATCGTCAAAATTAAGGTGTTCATCTTAAGAAGTTCAACAAATGAAGTGACAATCTCAGTTGAAGACTATTTTAATTTTATTGTGTATTCTTATTTTGAATAACAACTAAGTCATAATTTATAGATACTAAAATGCATACGATTTGTCAAATATATTAATTTATTACTATCTGTTAAAAACATAAGAAAATTTCATGTGATTCTTTGTTGTATAAATAAATACAGTATGATGAAAACTCAAAGTAGCCTCCAACTATGAAATCATGAAATTAAAAATTATCATATAAACTTGTTGTATAAGAAGTGTAATAATAAGAGGCATAAAAGGAATTATTTCAAAAATCTTTCAAATAAAATTATTGATATTATGGCTGAAATAAATTTTGATAAATTCCAATTTACTAAGTCTATTTAACAATTTAAGCTTCTATATTCTCTTTTTCAGAATTAATCGCAACATGCAACATAATTATTATTGTCTGAAGCATAGCTAAGGATATTATACTCTTATTGTCCTAAACATAGCTTAGGATATTATACTTCTAGGCATTTGAATCTGAACAATTATGAGATACATGTCTGTTATGCTCGTAATTAGCCAATCACAGATAAAAGTTCATACCATATACAATATCACGTCAAATTTGCACAATTCATCTGATTGGTTAATATAAATCATGTATCAGAGTACTTCTTTATATATCTGTCAGACTTGCATAAATCAAGTTTTTAAGATCTTGAAATATATTGTTAGTTAATTATGTATTACAGTATTATTTGTTATTGTTATGCATATACACATAATGTAATCTGGTTTTCATTCTTGAAATTGAAATCTTTAAAACTGGTTTATAAATATATATCGATAAAGTAAATTTTATGAAAATCATGCAATTTCTATATACAATTTTGCATTATATAAAACTAGAATTGAACTTAAAACTAGGTAATACATAGTATTGTGTGTTCGAAGTCTAACACATGATGATCAGTATGCTACACAAATGTGAAATAAGAATATTAGTATTACATTAAAGTACAAATATAGACATGTGTGCAGATATACAAAAAATTTTCAAATTGCATTTCTGATGTTAATTTCATTATTTTTATATTTGTGCATCAAAAAGATACCATTTTTTGAGCCAAATGCATCAAAAACGTAACTTTTGTATCACATGCCGAATAATTTAGTGTCCTCCACTTTGCTCTGGACAATTAGTGTAATTTTTTTATATTGGTGCCAAATTTGGCTCAAATACTTGGCAATAGTTTTCATATACCATAATTTATTTGATATCGATATTGTATAATTCAACTAAAATAATCTCTTAATCAATTGCAATGACCTTTATGGACTGTTTGAATTTTTGATCTTTTTAGTGAATTACATATACAAAATAAGATTTTTCACATCAGAAAAGATTGTAGATTATAAAGTATGATTAAGCCACATTATACATATAAATCCATATTAGACATAATTAGTATTAGTTTAGACACACAATTCTGAAGCTTGAAAAGTTTATCTTACATAAGATTCCATCAAAACTATTCACTGACCCCCTTGTGTAGTCCATCCATTAATGAATTAAGAAGTTTATTAACAGGTCTTTACAGTAAATTGTCTAGAAATATAAGAAATAACAGTTATATTCTTGCTGAAACACGCAATTCTGAAGCCTAAAAAGTTTATTTTACATGAAGATTCCATCAAATCTATTTCCCCCCCTTATGCAGTTCTTCTATTAAAATTTGTGCAAAACCTTAACAAAGTAAAATTTCACATGACACTATCTTTAAGAAATGTAATTCACGCAATTTTCTAAAACTAAAAAATTTTAACTCCTAAAAATATATTTTAGAGAGATGGTTTTTTTCACTGAAACACATAATTTTGGGGTTTTAAAAAAATACCTTCAAAATCAGAAAATACATATATATCTATGATTTTTTCTTAAAGGCTTAAATTGCCAAATCAATTAATTATGTCTTAATTCAACAATTGGTAAAATTTCTACATTGATGGCTGTCTTTGCAGTCTATGTATAGATTACAGTGTTAGATATGGAATACAACTAACTGATGCTCAAACTACAAAACTAAATGAACATTATCCAAGAAGTTAAAATGATTACTATCTACATGTTTTAGTAGAAAGAGACAGAAATTCTCAAATCGAAGAAATCGATTATACTCAAGACACAAACTCTTTATATATCCAACTTATACAATTCAATTTAAATAATCAAACTCTTAACAAATTGTTCACCATACAAATCCTCAACATGTCCAACCAATGCAATCCAGTAATCAAACCTCTCAACAAATTGTTTGCCAAAACAACTTACAAAATGAAATCCTATAGCAGATTGTTTCTCAAAATTACATACTGATTACAATGTTTCAAAATATATCTAATATACCATCTGTTTTTACTAATATTCAAAATACATGTCTGTTTTCGATTTCTCAGAACACTAATACTATTACCAATTATCAAAATACACCTTAGCTTTCAGTTTTTCTGAATAATGATACCAATACACAACAGCCTTTGGTTCCCCAAAACAATGTTAATACTATTTCTCCTCAAAATTCATTGAGCAAACATTGAATCAATATTTGTGATTCTTGCATGAATAGCAATTTTTCTAATCTAATTACAGAATCATTGAGCAAACATCAAATCAATATTTGTGATTCTTGCATAAAAAGCAATTTTCCTAATCAAACCACAAGTATATTCATTTCTCAGATTAACAATAACCAGATAATTTCCAACAAAGTTAATAATATTCCAGAAAACTCAACTCCTAGTCAAGATATAATGCCGACTCAACATATTTCAAATTGTAACAATGTAAATATTAATTCTTCTTTGTGGAAACTTGGATATATTATCACTATCTTAGGTCTTATCTTTTTAGTAGTAGGAATTATTTTTTATATTATCAAACAACTGTCGGCATATCTGCATACAAAGAAATCAAGGTCTTGTTCTTTACTATAAAGATAGATTTAGGTCAATTTGTAAAAATCTTGGGGCCTACTATAATTGACAGAATCATGAATTGGATTATGAAATGCAAAAATGTAGTTAAATAACAATTTTATCTACTGAGAGTTTATTTACAAACCTTATGAAAAATTTAGGGTTTAAATTTTACAATTTAATTCTAAATTGGTTTGCTATTCATTTTCAAATTAGTACTTTTCATTTATTAATAACGGTTTGGCAGAGATTTTTTTTACATATACAAATAATGAACCAATTTGCTTCATTGATTAATTCAATTTATAGCATTTGAAAAATAATTTTTCAATTTTTTCAATTTTTTTGATAAATACAGTTGTTTTAATAAAGGCTTTTTTTTGCCACAAATTTATATATTAGCACTTAATTTGACATCAATAATATTCTATTACTCATTTTATTCTTCTATGGTATCAAAATGCTAAGAATGAACTGATTTTTAATAAATTGTATTATTTTCATGACTTTTGTTTTTAATGCTTATCAATGAACTTAATTAACTAACTTTTATAAAGAAATCTTGATAAAGGAGTCACAAATTCCAAATACTGAAAAGCATTAATCTTTATTCAAATGATTTCATGGTCCTGTGAGATGGCGAAATCATAATAGTCATTGCTGTTAAATAATAAGTTGACTTAGACTTTAAAAAGCTACATAATAATTCTTTGTTAACATTATTGTCAAATTTGCTTAAATAAGATAAACAAAGGCAAACACTTAAATTGATTTTATGACTTCTTCAAATTTTATTTTTTTACTTGTCCTAAAAATAAGAGTTTACAATGGTCAGTCCAAATTCGAGCATATCTTAAACTTAGTTCATTTTTCGATGACATCTCAATGCTGTTGGAGAACTAAATGAGTTCAAAATTATAGAATATTATTGATTAGTAGTAATTTTCCTGGATCGATAAGTTATTATGTAAAACACAAGCTTCTTCATATATGAATGTATCTTCTTACTACATTTAAGGTTTTTGATAATATAATCTGTAAGTTGTTAATAATGTGAAGTTGGCATGTAATAAAGGATAAATAGAATTGGAACTAAAAATTTATAACATATAAATATGTTTGGTTTACTTTATTTGTTATATCAATTACTTAGATTGTTACTAAAATAAGCTTATGAAGAATAATGAAAATTGATCTTTACAATAATAAAAAAGCACTTTTGCATAATAAATTAATGCCATAATCAAAATTTTTATGATCTTAGCAGCTTCGATTACTTCTTGAGTTGATATTGTTTCATTTTTATTTCTGGAATATGCAATAATTTCAATAGTCATAGAAGTAAAAATTATAACTGTAATTCATTGTTTTAATCAAAAAGATTTGAATCCGAAATTTAGCAATTTTAGTCTCGGGTTTAATTTACCTGACTTGTCTTGACTAATAATTATTGCAGATACTATCAATAAAAGTGCAATAGTTGTAAAAACTTGGATAAGAAAATTGATAATGCAATTTATTTTGTAAATTTTAAAGTTGTTAATGGTTGAATATTTAATTTTATGAAATCAAAATGTGTATTAATCAGACTTAAATATATTGATATATTAACAGATCACATGTATGAACCGTGCAAATTCTATTTTTGGATGTTTCTATAATTTTCTTAAGAAAAAAATAAATAATCTCAGAAGCATGTTACTCAGACTACCATACTATTATTTTTACACATGATTTCATATTTTAATTATATTGTGCTTTACTGGCTTTTAGTCCGATTGGCTAATTTATAAATTAATATTTTATCGAGTTAACTTTAGGGTTGAGTAGACTAATTACTTCATTATTATAGAATATTGTCAATATCTTGCGTAATCCTTACAGATTTTTTATTTATATTTGAACTTTCATTCTATAAGATTCAATTTCAAATGAAAATAAAAGAATTACTAATGAATTCAAGACAATCTAATAACATGATTTGCTAAACCTCTCTGAGTTAATATATTTATAATCCTTTCATTTGTACAGTATCATCATAGAGGTTTGTGTGGTATTTAATATATTGGCACTGGAGGTACATCACTGTCACCAGAAACAAGATATTACTACTTTAAAAACATAATATTAGGTTCCTAGAAACTCTGCCTAGCCTGTTCTACAAAGTTCTACCCAACTTCTTCATTGCAAACCACTTAGGAAGCCAAATCGACTTTCACCACTGTGACTGCTCAGTTTAGGTAGGGATATAAACTAAGAGCCAAAAGAACACAGAAGTAAATATCTGAATAAATAAACCGACAAAAAAAAGCACAATGCAATTAATGAAATTATACTTTTCTGAAGACACCTGCAACTCTTTTCTTCTTGATACTGTTTTTTTTAAGCTTTAATCTCATTGCTTATCCAACAGTTAGTTGATGTGTTTGGCCCTAACGCTAACTAAGGCACATTTACTACATTAAAATTTTTTTAAAAAAAAAATTAGGTAAAAAAATTAGTGATGCTAAAACAGTTAAATTTACTATTGCTAATAATTTACAATTAATATAAACTATGGTTAACTAACTGAAGTTTATTTATTTATATTAAAGTAGTCAGACTATTTATATTAAGATCTGCAATATACTAATTATATATCAGTTATCAACAAATATTTACATATTTCGATTTTCAACTACTCCAGTCAAAACTTTAATAAATGTGTTGACCTTGGTAGTTAACATTTGTTGATTATCATCATGAAATTTAATATTTTCTATTTAACCAAACCGATCGCATAATAAGAAAGCCTAAAAAATTTTTCTCGAATATCACTTAGATGTCATTTAATGTCATCAATATTATTATATTCATAATTAATTAAATCACAAATGAAAAAATAAAATTTTTGATATATTACAAGCAAATCGACTCTAAGATAGCCAATTGTTTGTTCATCTTTATCAACATTTAATCCCAAAATTGGAAAATTAAACTCTTTTGTCACAGGATAAGTCAAATTCAAATTAAAATTATTTTGAAAATGTTTTACAACCTTTTCCACCAACAATATATTCATTCAATGTATATCAAAACATTCTTTTCGACAATTAAAATCGACTGAATGACTAGTATTGGACTTAATTATCTGAATAATTGTATTAAAATATCTTTGATGAGCATAACAATAAAACTTATTCGTATTGATTAGCATGACTTCTCCTGTTTCCACTTCATTAAATTCCATTGTGTAAGAATAAAAATGTGATGAACTCTATAGTTTTGTGTTCCAATACATTTACAAAATTTTTTAATGTCCTTATGATTAAGATATGTACTTTTGATTTGAATATAGAATATTTTACCACCATAACATTCTTGTATATCAATTCCTCCATTCTCATATCCCTTCGGTTTTCTAATAATACAAGGGAGACCTTCCTCTAATAACTTTTTAGCATAAAGCAATTCAAAAAAATTCACCTTTTTCTGTATATTTATCATGATTCGACTGACTTTGAACTATCAACACAACTTGAAGAAGTCGAAAAAAATGAACTTAAAATATTTGATTATTTCAAAAAATTTGCTGAAATGAATGATGCTATTGGAACATATAATGTCAGAATATATATATATATTTTTACCTTCGCCATTTTCCTTTTATTCATAATATAGTAACTGCCTGAAGAACTTAGATAATAAAGTAATTTTCCTGTTGGTATATTACGGGCTTTACTATAATTGCAAATAAAATTTTCTAACTCAGTTTTTTCTGAATTTTTGTGTTTTCGTTTCAATATTTTTTTGCTACTGAATTATATGAAAATAAAATATTATTCACATTTAGTAAATATTCGGTTCGGATTATTTTTATTCTAAAATGGTTTGCTTTGAAATATTCAGAAAAGTTATTAATAAAGAAATTATATTAATCTAATATCTTTTAATGATTAATATGGAAAAGGTATTAATAAAAAATTTATATTGATGTAATATTTTCTTAATGATTAATTATTCAGAGATTCGAGATCTGAGATCTGAGTTTACATAACTTGTTCCAGATTTTCTGTGCTATCTAGTGACATAATCAGATGATTCATTTTAATGAATGCCTCCTGTAACTAGATCATTTATAACGATCTATATATGTTCAAATAAAAATTTTGTTTCTAACGGATTGAGGTACAGATTATGACTAATCATAATGCAACATATAATTAAATCTTTCTTTATTTGTAAATTGATGAATAAACTTGCTTTGAAGTTAATTAATTGCTCACATGCGTCACCAAAGTAATATTCTGCTAAGCATAAAAAAATTAGAGCTAAGGTTTTAACAATAAATGATAAATTACAAATTAGACAAAAATACCAAAAATTTACAAAAATAGTAATTTAAATAAAAATACTCATCATGTATATGTATGTGCTTATTTCGTTTTTTTTATAATAGTATTTAGGGATCGGACTAAAATTTTATATCGTGTTAACATTATAATACTCATTAGTTACATAGTCTTTTTGATTTTTCCATTTGCACTTATTTATTTATTCAATTATATTGATAAAGTTAACATGTTTTGGGTCTGTTAGTAATATTTAATATTTATATACCCTAAATAAAAATAAAGCTTCTTGAATAAGAAGTAATTCATCCAATATCTGATGAATCAGTGATAAACTATTACTAACTTAACTAAGCAAAGTGTTATCATCTAGCTTTCCAATAAAACTAAATAGATATTTCATCAGCTACTTCAATATCAGCACACTGATACATAGTGGTGTTAGAAGGAAAAGTGTCATTGCCAGCAATATAAACTGCTTGAAGAACATCTTGAGAACCAATATCTGCATCGGCTTTGGTTAGGTTAACTTGTGTAGTTACATTTTCACTTTCATGAGGGATGAAGTAATGCTTTGTTTCTTTATGATATGGTAAAAATAAAAATAAATAATTCGAAAATTTTATATATTATATATATATACATTGAGGTAATTACCTGACATGAGAATAAACTCGGAGTCCAGATCAGGAGTGAAATAATAAGCCAGAGTGCCATTTGTATCATGACCAAATTTATTGATAGCATAATCATTTACTATCATTATGCAAATGAATAAATGATAGTTATAATTAAGAAGCTAAGTTCCACACTCTGAATTCAGTTTGTAAACTTACCAGGAAATTTAGTAATATGAGATGTATTGACCTCATTAAAACTGCCACAAGGTGCAGTATAATTCTGTACTTCACCTCTTTGGAGAGGAAATAGGAGCCTAGAATGCGCGTTCACATTATTAAATGAAAGCGTAAGTAAAATTGCAAAAATAAAATACTTCATTATGCTAATATTCATTAAATAAAATCACAGATGTTCAAATAAATTTTTTGAAACCCATAAGCATTTCAAAGCTCCCATCCAGCGTGTATTTATATTTAAAGATCATGCATTAGATATTAAATATTAAAAAATCATTATTGATTTGGGTTACATAACATAAATAACACGAGATACTATTTTTTGTTCATGTCTACCTTCATTATAATTTTCTGCACAATCATATCATGACCGGAAATCTTCTGTAGGAAGATTCCTGGTCACAAATAATCACGTGAAAAATTATAATGAACAACGTAAAGCAGGGTATTATAAATTTATTTCCTGTGAGGAGTTTAAAATTACAATAGAGATTCCTGATAATCATATGAGCTCCCCAGGAAATAAATAATACTAATTCAGTAATTGTGTGATAAATTCTTTACAAAATGCTAAAAATGTTCTTGGTGGACAAATAGATTTTAAAGGTGGAAAATTTTTCTCTCAAAGAAAATTAAACAAAAAACTTAATTTATTTTTATGATTATTGGAATAAATGTTTAGAACTCTTCACTTTTTATATTGTTTATATATGCTAAAGCAAACAATTTGAAATAATAATAGTCCTCCATAGTAATAAAAATTCATAAGAACTTAATTTAATTCTCAAGAATTAATCTTCAAATTATGTTTAAAAAGACAAAGTATGCAAATAACCAGACTAAGAGAGCAAATCCACTGACATTTGGCAGAGCAATAATGACATTAGCACTTGATCGAGCATCATTAGCACTTGGTTGAGTATCACCAGTTACTTTAATATCGGCACATTGGTACCAAGCACCATTACCAGTAGACAAGTTGAAAACAGATTGAAGAATGCCTTGAGAACCTACAACCGCATTGGCTTTTGATAGGTTAACTGACACATGCACTTGTTGACCACTATTAGGAATTACAAGTTTTTGAGTGTCTTTGTCAATTATGATAAAATGAATGAGCGATTGAGATAAAGCCTTGATAAATGATAAGTATGTATATTGATTTAATTACCTGAAATGCTAATAAAAGTAGAATTAATGTTGGACACAAAATAAAAATAGAGTTCCATCTCCATCAAAGAAGTTAGCTGTGGCCATACCTTGTGCTGTATATTGAAATAATAAACATATAGTTAATGATTGTAACTTAATTTGAATATAAAAATGTTAAAGTATAATTCAGTTTCTTGTTTTACTTACAAATAGGAAAATTGGTAATAAGAGAGAAATTAACTGTATCAAATCCACCACAAGGAGGGATTTGGCTCCAATGAATCTTCAAAACCCCTTGATGAAGGTGCTTGTAACTGATAATGCGCATTTATAACATTAAACAAAGGAATAAGTAAACTAAATATGCAGAAAATGCCAAACTTCATTGTGTTTTTTTTCAATTTTTTAATAACAAGATTAAAGTATTCTAATCGGATAGATTATAATTCGGCTCATTATTCTATAATTTTATTTTATAGTATATAAATAACGTATATGTGATGATTGTATATGTATCAAAAATGGTAGCATGTGAAGCATAATTGATATAACATTTTGAAAGGGGCATGTGCCAGGTTTATAAATTTATAATGAATTTTTCTCACAATCCAAAATCACAAAGTAAATATTATAAACAGTAATTATAATAAAAGATCCAACTACGATTATGAAATTAGGTATATAAAAGAATGGCATTAAAAATCAGTGTGTTATTGCACATATAGACAACTTTTTCGGATGACACTAAAGGAAGAACATGTGAACAATAATATTGACACAAAATTACAATATTTGGTACATTATTTGTTCACGTATAGCCTTGAGAATTGAAAAAGTAAATTTAACATTAATAAAATGAATACGTATAATAATAAAATATTGTAATAACTATCAAATTTTGGCTAATTTGGAAAAATTAATACAGTATCAAATTCGGATCCACCAAGATTAAGTTCTGATAATCGTGAGATGAATGTTTTACAAGTGCAGTGTGTGCATCATTCATGTAATGCAAATGCAAATTTATATTAGTATACTCAGAATTAAAAATATGTATCGGCTTTTATTAAATCCTTTGGCATTGTTTAATAGAACGCAAAAACATAATAATAAGAAAGCCATGTTTGAAAGGATATTAAGCTTAAAAAAGTAAGTTGGCTGTCAATTTGTTCCATAATGTGTCATGCAACAATGTAAAAAAACCAACTCATCAAATTGTCAACTTTATTATTAACATATCTATTTATATGAAATACAAAAATTTACACATTACAATTTTATAAGCCATTCACAAGATTTCTCAGTATAAGGCTATCTCTATACAAAATCTTAACACAATATTCAAAGAACAGACTATCCTTCTCAATGATTTTTATATATCCGAAATAATCATGTTGCAAAAAATATATAAGAATTTATTCATTTCATCAATTCTAGTTATCACATTGGCCACATTCAGTATAGAAGCACATGGGACACCATCTAGTAATGATAAACCCTTTCCTTCACTGCCATCTGTCTATGCTACCAGCAAATCTTCAACTTTTGCTACTGGATACATCTCTCTTGGATTTGGGCTTTCAGTCATGGCTGCACTTTCATCCGCGTTAGGATCATTTCTACCATTACTTGATCACTTGTTCCCACATATCCCAGGTCTTAGAGACTTTAGTATAGTGCAATCAAAAGGATTTCTTGCGACATCTTTGTTGTTTTCTGCAGGAATATTACTGTTCCTTACGCTAGGTGATCTTTATCCTGAAGCAATTGAATCATTTCAAACATCAGGTCTTTTTGATGAGAAATATGCAAATCTAGTGGCAGCATCCGTATTTATTGTAACGGTGGTGATAATTATGATTATTAAGGCTGTTTTTGGTCTCTCTCATAAACATAGTAATCAGAAGCTGCAAAAAATGGTAAAGATGACGTAGAAGTAGAAAATAAAGATGAAAAAATAAACAAGAATTCATTAACTGTGATCAAATCTCAAGACACTCATAAACTCAAAACTTTAGACATTCAAATCGCTATTGCCTTGGCTATTCAGTAAGTTAATAATATTAAAAAAAAAAAAAAAGGAAAAAGAACTCAATTTACAATTTTTTTTTAAATGTCACAAATATTTTAGTAATTTTCTGGAAGGATTATCAACCTTTTGCAGCTGCAATTGCTGCTCCTCAAATTGGAATAATATACACAATTGCGCTCTCGTTACAGTAAATAAAAGTTTATACCTTTATTCAAACTATTTTCTAACTTTCAACTAACTATTAACATATTAAAAATATCTAACAGCAAAATTCCTGAGAGTATTATTATTTCTTTACCAATATATTACGTGACTGGTTCACGATGGAAAGCCTTCATTATTGCTGCATCGATAGGTGTAATTTCTCAAATGCTAGGTGCTACTCTAGGATATGTTCTCTTCATTACTGTGTGGAACAGTGCAGTTTCTGGATTTCTTTTCTCAATGGTCACAGGCACTTTACTTTATGTGATATTACATGGAATGTTGCCACTAGCATGCCATTACAATCCTACAGATAAATATTGTATTTATTATGTATGTGGTGGACTATTCTTTTTTGCTATTGTCACGTCACTTTTTACACTTCAATCATAATGCATTTATTTATATGATTTATTATTTAAAAAATTTATATATATGAATAAACAGAAATAAAGTAAAAACAAAAAAAAAAAAGTAATTTCCCAATATACGGTGAAACAGTAACGTTAATAAGACCAGACATTACTTTAAGATGCATAGTTTTGCCTATATTTTAATAGGTAATATCTCATCACTAAAATTCATCACTAGCGGAGTTCTGAGTGGAGATCACGTGCCCATGAAATCCTTACGTCACACAGTTATCTAGTGTCACAACTCACTGTATCGATATTAATAGTATAACAAGTTGAGAAAAACATCATATTTTTACATAGAATATAATTAAACCATCTAGCTTTTATTTGTTTTAAAATATAGAAATATAGTTTAAAGAAATAAAACTATTGACATTTTGCAATTTTTAATTGTCTTTTTTTTTCTACTTGTGATTCTGCTGTCATAGAATATTGAAGAATTGCAAATTATTTACATACTTATAGTGAGTAATTTTCCCATTGATATGTTGAGAGTTTTTCTATAATTGCAAATAAACTTTTCTAATGCAGTTTTTATGGATTTTATTTCATTATTATTTTTGTTACAGCATTACATGTAAATAAATATTATTCAAACTTAGTAAACAGCCTGCAAAACTTCAATTCAGATCATCTTTATTCGAAATTGATTTAATTTGAAATGTTCAGAAAGTTATTAATAAAGAATTTATACTGACATAATATTTTTTTTAATAATTAATTCAGTGATCAGGGTTAACCTAACCTGTCCCAGATTTTTCGTGTATCTAGTGATATAGTCATATGGTTTCATTTTACCAAACACCTCCTGTGACCAGATCGTTGTAACGATAATTTCCTGACCTATATGTTCACATGTCGCATTAGAGAAGGGACAGAAATTAGGTGTACCTAGAGATGTGCCATGTACTGTACGTACTGTATGCGAAAAAAATTCAGGTATCATATAAATGGCACATCTCTAGGTATACCCCACCTGTTTTGAATCTTAAATTTTATTGAATAATAATATATCCGACCAAGTGCGCTTTAACCAAGCCAACTTAAGAATATCTTAAATATAAAGCCAAGGATCTCTAAGCTTGGCAAACAAGTTTGTCTTGCTTCAAATACCTAACCTGAAATCTCAATCTTAAAAAAAAAAGCCTGTTGGTTTGTTAATAACTGTTTTTTAGTACACTTTAAAAACTTTTTTCTTTACCTAAATAAGACATTATAAGAGATTAAATTTAGAGTTAACTTTCTAGCGCTCTTTTGAAACTATAAATGATATTTGTGTCAATCTTTTATTTGTATAAGTTTGTGTTCTCAAAAAGTGCTTTAAAGTGTATAAATAAATTACCAGGGCAATCTATTTGTTTCAGCTAATCATATGCGCCAATCTACGGAATGTGACCTTAGACGGAGGCACCAAATTTAACTTGAACCTCTTAATTCATTGTTTTTGATTGGTCTGTTGATGTATTAGAACACCATTATCAATTTATTAAAGGTCTATTCTGCACTATTCTGCACTATTTTGCAAGAAGAATTTAATGTATATGCATAAAACCCATTAGATTATTGACTAACCATTTGGCTGAGCCTACCGAGACATGTCATTATTGTTATGAAATTGTTATACATTTTGGCACAGTAAATAACTTTTCTGCCAAACGTATTGTCAAACGACTTAACCCACTATAAAAAAAATTCTTGGGGTATTAAATTTTTTTGCATAACTCTGCATATTGGCCCATATGTCAGACGAATTTCAGCCCTTTAATTATAATTACATGCTAGTTTATATAACCAATCAGATTAAGTTATCCAATTTCGTCAAGTAACATTATTTTTGTAATATGGAACACGTAGGATGACAATGTTTTATGAAAGACATTGGATTACCTTATAGTTTTAGATGAAAGTTAATTATGTTTATAGTATATACACATATATATTATTTCTAATTTTGAGTATATAATTACAGTTTTAAAAGTGAATTTTTCAGTATATAATAATTACTTATTTGAAGATGTCCGCTTAAATTCTTAGTCAACAGCAATTATCAATATTATTACATACTATCTATTAAATATAAAAATATTTTCTGTGTTTTATAGCCAAATTAATTTATCTTTATCTTGGATATTCTCTGTAAAATATTCTATTTGAATTCGTATGCATTATCGATGTCTATTTTGATAACAAAGATAAGAAAAGTTATTGTATTCATTAGAACATTGGGAACATTATTATTTTTAATTCTGTCCATCTTTGCAATCTTGCAATCTGGGTTCTTTTCTTTTGAACTTGAATATGAGAGGGTTCTTTTTGTTGCATTTTTCACATCCATAATTGACCTTGCAAGTTCCAGTGCTAGACTGTTATGGTTTATATTTAAACAATCAAGACATGATAGTTCATGTCGATCAGAGTCTATTCAATTAAAATCAAATCAACTACACAAATTGGGTATAGGTGAAATGACCTTTAACATCCTGATATTTTTGGTCTATTTCAGATTATCATTGTTTGTGGTTGGGATGTATGGGTTTGTCACAGAGGTTAATTTGTTCACTATTATGAATGGATTAATGTAGGCCATTGCATTTTTTTGGTTTTTATATATAATTTTTGCGCATTTAGAATATAGATAAAAGTCTATTAATGTACTTACCTAATATTGGGCACTTGTCATTTGGATATTAAGAATTTGTTCACTTTATTAGTCATCAAATTGATGGTTTCATCCTTGAAAAAATTAAACTCTAATTGATGAAGGGTAAGTTAAAGATATATTTCCATATTCTTAAAATCTTTAAACAGAGTTACTATATTGATCCTGATAATTTTTCTATAATTTTACTTGCCTAAAGATATCTAAAAAATTCTAATCATAGAAATAAATCATTTATTTCGTAAAAAAAAAAAAGAAGGAAAAAAAATTAATTTTTTAAATGAGAACATATATGAAAAAATAATGCTAATAATACATTTCACATGAAATATTGGTAACACATTAGATATAAAAAAGAATAATTAGATTAAATGACATTTCATTATTCAAGGTCAAACACACATATATTATCCTTGAATAAAATCTGAACATAATGTGTAATTTTATATCTACTGTAGTTTTCTTTATTTAAAATGTTAGTGTCTATATATATTAAAGTAAACAATATAAAATAAATTCATGGGAACTTAATTCAATGTTTAAGAATCTTCAAATTCTGTTTAAAAACACAAAATATATAAAAAACCAGACTAAGAGAACAAATACATCAATGTTTGGTAAATCATTAGTGCTTGATTGAGTATTACTGAAACTTGATTGTGTATTATTAGCACTCGATTGAGTATTATTAGCATTTGATTGAGTATTACTAGTTACTTTAATATCAGCACATTGGTACCAAGCACCATCACCAGTAGACAGGTTGAAAACAGATTGAAGAATGCCTTGAGAACCTACAACCGCATTGGCTTTTGATAAATTAACTGACACATGCACTTGTTGACCATTGTTAGGAATTACAAGTTTTTGAACGTCTTTGACAATTATGATAAAATAAATGAGCAATTGAGATAAAGTCTTGATAAATGATAAGTATGTATATTGATTTAATACCTGAAATGCTAATAAAAGTAGAATTAATGTTGGATATGAAATAAAAATAAAGAGTTCCATCTCTATCAAAGAAGTTAGTTGTGGCAATACCTTGTATTGTATATTGAAATAATAAAGATATCATTAATGATTGGAACTTAATTTGAATGTTGAAAATAAAATAATATAATTCAATAGTTCCTCATTTCACATACAAATAGGAAAATTGGCAATAAGAGAGGAATTAACTGTATTAAAACCACCACAAAGAGGATTTGGCTCTAATGAATCTTCAAAACCTCTTGATGGTGGTGCTTGTAATTGATAATGTGTGCATTTATAACATTAAATAAAGGAACAAGTAAATTAAATATGCAGAAAACACCAAACTTTATTATGTTGTTCTTCAATTTTATAATAATTTGACTAAAGTATCCTAATTAGTTGGTTTATAATTCGTTTCACTTTTCTATAATTTTTTTTATAGTATATAAGATAACATATAAGTGGTCAAAGATGGTAGCATGTGAAGCATAATTAAGATAAAATTTTTAAAGGGAGGCTTGTGATAGATTTATAAATTTATAATGAATTTTCTCATGAATCACAAAGTAAATACTTCATAAATAGGAATTATAATAAAAGAAGAAAATAAATCTAATTATGGTTATTAAATTAAGTTATTTAAAACTGACTAAACTCTTAAAGAAATTGAAGTAAGGACATGTGAACAATAATAGTGACACAAATTACAATATTTTCGTTCATATGTAGTCTTGAGAATTGGAAAAGTAAATAAATAGAATGAATGGAATGATATTTTTTATATTGTAATACTGATATCAGATTTTGGTTAATTTTGGAAAAATTAAAAGTGCATTCAGTTAACAAAACAAGATTAAGTTCTGATAATCATGAGATTGATGTTTCACAGGTGCAGTATGTGCATAATTCATATAACGCAGGTGCAAATATATATTGATATTCAGAATTAAGAATGTGTATTAAATCTTTTGGCATAATTTTTTGTTTGTTTAAAAATACAAAACCTATCGATATTTTTATTAATAAAATTTAATAATTAAAAATTATTTTTGTAAAGATAACTATTAGTTAGATAGCTATTATATAAAATCTTAAAATCTAATTGGTTGTCCCGAAGCCACCTTTTGTTGTAGGCTTCCTCATATATGCAATTAATATAACATAAACAAAAAGACTAGCAAGAAATATATATTGACTTTTAAAAATCCAGTTCATCATAACTACAAAATAACATGATAATTATCATGTCCTAAATGTACAATTTGATCAAAACCCTATGGACATTATAATCAGTTGCAATTTTATTTGTAACATTTTCTATAATTACTTGTAATGATGATAATTCAACGACAACTCTTTGAACATCTACTATACTGGTCTGCTCAGTTGTACCATACTGATTTTCTGTAATCAACTATTTTTATGTAAATAGATATGTTTTCTTTTGGCAACACTTATCTATAATAGCAGATCTGTATAGTAAAAGTATAGCATACTGATTTCCAATTATCGTTATGTATAATAGCAGATAAGTATAGTACGGTTATATCGTACACTCCTATACTATACTGATCTGCGAAATACTAGTACACATCAGTGATCAATCCCCATATATGCTCATTTTATAAATGCGTTTTCCAAGCAAAGTTACATTTATTTTGAAATAACCCACATGGGCATGTCCGAAATAATGTTATATTAGAATAGCTTATTTTGAACACTTAATAATTAATAGTAATTATTAACAATTTGGCTGAGTTATTAACTAAAAACTACTTAATAATGTATGACATAACTAATTGAAATTATATGTACAATACCAATATTTTCATACAATATTTCTTTCAAATTAGAGCTTGATTATATGCTTATATCAATGTACTAAATTTATTTTTTTTTGCATACAATTAACAATTACATTAACCTGCAATTTTTAATATGCAGTTTTTAACACACCAAAATTAACTATTATTAACTAATTATTAATTTTTTTATTATTAACTAAAAAACTCGAAAGTCCCATTACTAAATATAGGGTCGTAAATAGTCAATAGACAAGCCAACAGACTAATAGACAGTCTAATGATCTAATGATATCTAATCAAGTCATTAGACAATAAACAAATAAATATATAATTTAAAGTAATCTGATTGGTTAATTTTAGACATTATAATCTAGCTAATATGAACAGACATTAGCGTTAGACATAATTAGTGATGTGCCGTGTATAGTAAAGTACGCAAAATTTTTTTTAGAATATTCTAGAACAGATTATAAAACCATTCATATCTCAAAAGTTTCCTTATGAAACTGCCTTTTGTAGCCTAATTAAAATCACTCCTTGCGAAATTTTGCATATGGATAGTTTATATATCATACATATTGCACATGCTATACATACTATACGCACTATACGTACTGTACGTACTGTACGCTAAAAAAATCTGGATATCATATAAATGGCACATCACTAGACATAATAGATGATTAGACAATTAGACAAGAATATTTTTGATTAATCTATGCTATTCACATCCCTGTTTAATAAGTATCCGCAACATTGGGAGGTAAATCTCCGAATATATGAGGGCCCAGAGATCTGCCGGGTTATTTATCCGTAGTGGGAAATAAGGGCGTTATTCTTCGTGTCATGATGGAGGTTTGACGACTTATAATAACTATTTTAATCGGTGAAAAAAATAAGGTTAAAATTTCTTTATACTTATGCTTAAATTAACGCGAGTAAATGAAATTAAATAGTAAATATTTCTTGAATATGAATATCTTACTTTAAACACATATTTTCTATGGCTCACGAACAAAATGAATTAAATAGTGGATAAATTTTAAAAAGTTTGTGCTAAAGCCAATATAACCTTTATATATATTGTTCGGGGTCCTATCCATGTACACTAACGATAATATATTGATAAACGCTGTATTAATTAATGAGATCAGTTTTTAGATTCAAGTTCCAGAAGGATCACAGTACCGACACTTTTTTCGGCACGACTAACTCGCATAGGTGATCGTCAGATAATTTTTTAAATATTAAAAGCCACTAAAAAATTATTTTCTAACATTGTAGTTTTTTTTTTAAACCCAATCCTCTAATATACTATTTATTTATTTAAGCATTTTATTTTTTTTTATCTAAATTAATAAAAAATGAACAAAAAAGTTATATTTTATTTCTTAATTGCATTAGTTGTTCTAACCTTTAAAACTGATTCAAGTTATTCAACTCCAACGATTTTTAAACATAATGATAATGTGAAACTTGATTTTAGAACACCAGAAAAATTAAAAAAAAACCAAATCCTTAAAAAAAAGAAATATTACATTTAAATCAAGAAGTAATACTAAAACTATAAGAAATACAACTAACTCCTCAAAATATATGCCCCCTTTGGAGAGAAAATACGATATAATTAATCATACAGTGAGCGTAGCAGATGTAGACCAAGTTCAAGCTTTTCCCATCGGAATGTTATTCCTTCCTGACGGTAGTACTTGTACCGCCAGTGTAATCAACACTCCTGAAAGTGGAAATATTGGACTTACTGCAGCGCATTGTCTTTATGATGACGAAAATCATGAATATTTTGATAATATAATGTTTTCTCCCGGATATGACCATGGACAACAAGGTCCACTTAATCTAATTCCTGTTGAAGAGGCGGTAGTGCCAGATGAATTTATTAATAATAATGATGATCATTTCGATTGGGGCTTTATGAGGTTTACATTTAACATGAATGGCCATCCATTACAAGATTTTACGGGAGCTCTCGGTTGGAGATTCAATGTAGAAGAAGGTGTTGAAACAACTATTCGCGGTTATCCAGAGGGAGGTGATCTTGAAGATTGTCCAAATGATGGAGAAACTCTTTGTACATGGGATGGAGAAGTATTTTTGCATGAGTTTTATTTCGTACCTGCCTTAGACTTAGGAGAAGGTGCAAGTGGATCTCCTTATATAATGCTTTATGATCAAAACACTAACTTGGGTTGGTTATATAGTAATTATATTGCTTATGATGATAACAACGATCATGCTAATGGACCTATTTATGATCCAATACAATTCCAAGGATTGTTAGGTGAAATTATAGGTTTTTGAACTATCATATATTTATTATTTTATTATTTTACTATATTTGGAATTTTCTATCGATCGATAAATAACTAAATAATATCAATAAATAACTAATGTGTATCTATCGGTTGTCCTTCTATATAGAAATGGAAAATATGATTCATAGTTATAGTTATCACCTTTTATAATTGTCCTTATGTTTGAGTTGTAAATTTTAAGGAACTTAATTTTAGAACTTTTTCCATTTTTAATGCCTCACCTTTATTATTAAATTTTTAATCATAATAAAGACAAGAAAATAAATTATATTTTTAACCCAAATCATCATTAACGCAATAATTATAGGTATAAAATGTTGACATTAATTGTTTATATATAATTTAATACTAAAAGTTACCTGTAATTTACTTTCCAAAATATTTTGCAGCCTGTATCAATAAGTGGAAAAGCTCCATATCATTGCCTTTCAAGTACAAATTAGCTGTTAATAAAAGATGAGAGGCAAATTACTCGCCCATGGAATTATTTTTTTTGTTGTAAAGTTCTTATTCTGTCTATATCGGTGTCCAACACCATGTGCGATCTTTAATTCGATAAGTTTTGGGCATAATGCGTTGAACAAAGTATCTCGAAAGGATTCCAGCTTTAGTAATAATAGCACGAGTAACTGCAACAGAGATAAATGTAGAACCTAGCCTAATAGCATGAAAAAGACAATGAGCCCTCCCAAATGGAAAAATAATCCATTTTGCCTTCACTTGAGAGTCTTTACAAATAAATAACCACCTTTTGCAACTTATAATTAAATTCATAAGATTTTTAACATATTTAAAGATGGTAAATGACTTGAAATGACCAAATGACTCAAATGACTCAAATGATAAATGATCAGTCATTTGTCATTTCAAATCCAAATGACCTTAGAAGGTTATTTAACTTTTGTAAATGATGATCTAATGCATTTTAACCAGTCAAAATTAATTATGAGACCAATTTTAATTTATAAAATTCACATTTTAAATTGTAATGTTAGTTAATACGAATGAATTTTTGAAAATTAATTATGCTGATTTAAATTATTTTTATTGTGGGTTTAATGTTTAGTTAGTTCTTGTAGAATCTTCATTGAGTTTGGGTTATATTAAAGATAATTTAGGAGGAAATAAAGAGTTTAGGTGTGATGGGTGTGGACTTTGAATAAATAGAGATTTAAATGGTGCCCGAGGGATTTTCCTTCGGGCTTTGCTCGATGGGGCCATAGTTATGCAAAGATAGCTGTGCTAATTGATTGGTTATATTTTAGTTAAAGTTAATCGATTCAATCCATTCGTAAGACATTTTTCAGGTTCAGACTTCACGTTGGAAGTCTGAACCTGAAAAATGTCCAACGACATTGAGATCCTCATCGTTGAAATTCTTTAAGGTAATATTGCTGTGTTGTATGGAATTGGATCCATACTAAAAATATTTAAAAGCTGTGTATTTTCTTCAGCGAGTTATTCTGGATAGTTCAGTTGTATGTAATAAAGAATTTCTTAATACTAAAATGCATTACCAAGTTCTGTATTAAATGTTTTAAATATGTAAAAACTGTTTGAAAACCCTAAACACAACATACTGCATTTGGGTTCCTTGAACCTATTTTGGAGTATTTCTTACGTAGCGGTAACACTACTGCTGTATTTTACGTTTCACGAGAAATTTGAGCTTAATTAACGTTACGTATTAAATATTAAAATTTATAGTTTAATGATACTTTTAAGACACTACACTTGAATCACAAACATAAAATGCTTCCAATTAATTAATTAGCCTAGGTTTACATTCTTAATTTGATTATATCGATATTTGAGTGCTACATGTTTGAACTGTTAGAATAGGAAAATTAATCAAGATTAATTTACCTTCACATAGCCTGGAAAGTTATTCTTCATTCCTTATGAATAATTTAAATTCTATTGCACATGTACAATAATAATCTTTATTTCTCTCTAACTGAGATTTAAAATACATTTAATATTTCTAACTTGACAGAGATCAATAATTTCTATCTCACTTTTTTTGTTTTTTCTACATTGTAATTTTCTGATCGCACTATTTCTATACATCTTAAATATTTAACTTTTTCAATAAAGGATTTTAAACTTGGAAGTAGGTTGAGCTCAACATTAAAAGGTAATATAAAAACTTCTAACTTTACTCTTTCTATATCAAAATCTTGTAAAAAATAATTCAAGTCTCCATCACTATAATCACAAATAGTCATACAAAGATAGGCTTATCCATGTTTATATTATATGCAGGAATTTGTACACATGTTATTCTTGTGCATTCTAATTGTTTTTTCGAAGTCAATACATTACATATCAATAGATGAATTTTGTAGACTTCATTATAAATTATAATTGAAAGCAACAATTTGAAATACAATAAGAAATGCAAATAAAAAATATGAAAGAATCATATAATTCTTTGGAGAGCCATATATACTCTCTTAATAATACTGATTTTTCAAACAATACTATGTATTAAATTTTCATCAAATCATAGTATATAAAGAAATAAAATATCAGTTTGAATCATAATCATAATCTGTTGAATTATGCCTTGCTTAAGTCGGAATACTAGAATACATCTTCGTAAAGATGGTGACTCCACAAAAGATCTTAATAATTTTTTTGAAAAACAAATAAAAGAACTCAATAGCAAAATCGAACATTTGCAAAATTTAATAATTAAAAATAAATGTGAATATGACTGCAATATCTGAAATTTACAGTTAATGTCTACGATGAATATTTATAATTTCTTAAAAAGAAGATGAAGAAATCAATAACCTATGTCAACACATAAGAAGTTTAGAGTAAAAAATATTTATTCAAAATGAAAGTTATCACAATTTTAAGATTACTTTAGATGAGAGTGATTCTAATTTTACAATTAGAATTTTGGATAATAATGAATAAAGATTGACAATTAGATAAATAATCTATTACACAACACTTCTGTAATATATCAATGTTATTAATAAATTTTCGTTATTACCAATTAATCTTACGCAAAATTTTTGTTAACCAAAGTTACACAATTAGAATAATCCAATGAAATTTAATTGTAATATAAAATGGAATTGGGCTAATCTGATAGGTGCAAGCTATTTTTAAATTTAAATTTATAATTGTAATTGAACTTATTTGACTTAAATTTGAATTTATCCGATTACGATTTTTCGGTAACCACCTGATCAAATTCGATGAATTTTTTTTTTATTTAATTCATCGAATTTGATCAGATGGTTGCCAAGAAATCGCAATCAGATAATTATACCATCTAAGTTTTCTGTCCATTTTGTAAATTCAAATAAATAAAAAATAAATGTTTATTCAGTTTATTCTCCGACGGCATCTAGTTGCCATCGGAGTCTGTCGAGTCACATGAGTTTCATCAGACATCATTAGACCACGTGAGCATTGAACTAAATTATAGAAACAGAATGTATGAGCTTATGTATTTGCTAGAATACTGATAAATCAGAAGAAAAAATATTCAAAGCATTGTTGCATATCAATTTATATTTATTAATGGAATTTCATCGAAAAAAGAACTTGTCATTGCTGACACAATGTGTAGATTCTTTGAAGTAACAATTGATATAAACGTCTATTTAGTTTCAAAAGCTTTTTTCAACCTATAAAAATTACAGAAGTTATAATTTTTCTTACAATTTTTTCTATAATGCTCAGTTTATAATGTGTGGTTTTATTTTATTAGATAAACTTCATTATTTGATTATTTTCTTATTTACTTTAGTGTTTTCATCTTCAAACATCAAAGTAATCATAATTATAAGGCAAGCTATCACATTAGCTAAATATAACCACATAAAAATAAAATTCGCTACTTGAATCCTACATGCAGCTTTACTTTTTGCAAATTTAAAGTCATACTGACAATTGAATGGAATCGAATCAATGTCATGTATTGTGAAGATTGTATAAACAACTAGGTTAAAAAATGGTACAAGTTAGATGTTAATTCTGTAATTAGTCATTCTAAAGTTTTAAAAACTTACTTGGTAGAACAAACCAAACTACTGATGCAATAATTGTTATAGCTCTAAATACAGTTGTTAGGCGAAAGGTGAAACCTAGTTTCGACTTTTGCCAAAAAAAAAATCAAAAAGACGAAATGACAAAACTGGTGAAACCTGGCGAAACTGATGAAACCTGGTAAAACTAGTGAAACCTGGCAAAATATGGTAAAATATGGTGAAAATGGCAAAATATGAAGACACTACTGTTGTTAGGCAAAACTATTTTGGTAATTGGAACTGGTGAAACTCTGGTAAAGTGTCAAAACTATGATGAAACCCCCAATAAAGCTAAAACCCCTGGAGAAAGCGAGGATCAATATTAAAATCACGTTGTTTGAATCTATAAAGTAAAAAGTCATACAAGTTCCAAGAAGTTATTTCTTTATTTTTAAAGTATTGATGATAGGGATGTTTTGCAAATTTTGATATTATTCAATTGAGAGGATGATCATGAGTGTGATTGAATATCTAGTTATATAGTGACTATATAGGATAATTTCCTTCTATTGGTCAATACTTATAATTGAACATATTTATACAGTTTAGAGCAGTTGTGTATTTTTCACTATCCAAGGTTTTTTTTTGACCATGTCCAAGCTCTAATAATTACTAAATTTGTCTAAAAAATATATTTTTTTAGGTTTGAATATTTTTTACTTTTAAAAATATATAGATTATCTTAGTAAAATTTTAAGTAATTTTAATTTATATTTTTGTTTAAAATGTCCAAACTCATGTCCAAAGCTGTTTGGTTTAGAGTACTTTTTAAGAATATAACATTTCACAAGTAAAAAGTGAAAATTACAGTGGTCTCTACTTCAGTGAAGCCCCAACAGTTACTATGCAAAAAGATCCTCAACCTAGAGGCATTCTACTGTGTTTCCTAATAATGGATTGTATCAAGGAGCTATTCAATTTGGTAAATGGATATTTGGCCTTACTTTTTTGAAGAATGTGTATAACGAATTAATTCTACCAAATTTTACAAAATTATGTCTACTAAAATTATGTTTACAAGAGTTATGAATTAAATTCTACCAACATTATGTTTACAAGAGTTACTAATTAAATTCCACTAAAATTATGTTTACTATAGTTACAAATTAATTACCAACATTATGTTTACCAGAGTTATGATTAAAATTTTACCAACATTATGTTTACCAGAATTATAAATAAATTCTATCAACATTATGTTTACAAGTAGTGTTTTGCAAAAAAGAACCAATTGGACCTGGCATTTTTAGTAGTCATAAAAGTAGTGTTTCACTAAAGGTGCTCAAACTAAAAATTATATATATAATAATGTGGAAAATTCCACACTAGAAAAAGGCTTCACTTTGTATTTTTCACATGTCTGTAATCAGTAGCAAGTCTTCAAAGTCACCAAATCCAGACCTGGAACTGAACTGGAACTGAAAACTTTGAAGGACTTTGAAGGCTTGCTACTGATGACAGCACATAAAAAATACAAACTGAAGCCCATTTCTGGTGTAGGTTTTTCTACACTATTATATATACAATTTTTAATTCAGGCATCTTTTGTGGAATACCGCTTTTATGCCAACTAAAAATGCTATTTTCAACTGGTTCTTTTTTGCATAACACTAGTAGAAATGTAATTTTGAAAAATACAATCCTATCAGAAATACAAACTAATTCTACCAAAATTATGCTTACCAGAGTTATGAATTAATTCTACCAAAATTATTAATTTTACTAAAATTATCATATTAATTCTATCAAAATTACACTTACTAGAGCTATAAATAGAGTTGAAAATTACATTTTACAATATTACATTTCACATAATTTTGCGTAAATTTCAGTAACATAGATTACATATAAATTTCGTTTTACGTAATATAAAGTACTAGCATTATGAAGGCTTAGCCAGCATTATCGAATTATGCAAATATTAACTACCACTACTCTATGATTACATATTTTATACATCTATATTTAGGGTTAAAAATTATATTTTATAATCTTACAATACATGTAATTTTACATAATTTTCAGTAAATTAAATTTTATGTAACTTATATATCACGTTATAATGTACCAGTTTTACAAAAGTTCAGCCATCATTACTGCATCATTTAATCTATTTAATTTGTAACTCCCCAACACAGAAAATTTTGATCTCAGAAAGTACAAATCATGTGAATTACAAATTACATAAAAACTATATTACCGTAAACTTACATAAAATTATGCAAAATTATATAAATTTACAGTAATTTTACAACTTATTTATATTATAATTTCTACATCAATATGCACAAACTCTGAATAAAGCTTGCCAATATACTCATATGATTTAGCTGGATTTAGCTGATCACATGAATTACAAATTACATGAAAACTATGTTATGCAAAATTACACAAAATTACATAAAATTACAACCCTAGCTACAAATTAATTATACTATTAATTTTACTAAAATTATCATATTAATTCTACCAAAATTATTAATTTACTAAAATTATTAATTCTACTAAAATTATGCTTACCAAAGTTTATACCAAATTATGTTTACTAGAGTTATGATTCCAAATTATGTTTACCAGAGTTATGATTTAATGATTTAATTATTATTATATAAATGCTTTATTTTAATTTAGTTGAAAAGTGTCAAAGATATTTTATAAGACTTAGATGAAGTTTTTTTTTTTTTTAATATTAATAGTGAGGTCATGCCTCTATCTTTATTGAATATTTAATTGAGATTTTACATAAAGTACAAT
>CAJVQA010000940.1:0-28772 GCA_910591915.1 Cetraspora pellucida | reverse complement strand
CTCATGTTTCTATATGTAATAAAGTTTCTACTTGAGCATTATTTAATAAAAAAAAAAAAAAAAAAAAAAAAAAAAAACTTATACAAGGTGCGTATTAAATTGGTAGAAGAAAGTAGTAAATAGTAGGTTTTGTATTAATATTAGTTTTCTAGTATGTAATAGATATTTGATTATCATTTTTAAAATATCTGTAAATTTTACTAATAATAATAATATTATTATATATAAGTAACTAGAACTTAAGTTTTTTAGAAATGTGTTGAGAATTGTAAACAAAAAAATTATGTTCAGGCTTTTAATAGTATGAAAAAAGTATTTTAAAACTGTTGTTAGTAATAATAGTATTTTTAAATAAGTAAACTAAGAAGGTTTGCATCCTTTAGATAGCTGTACTAAGTAAGGTAAAAGGTGATTTTATTGAAATAAAATAGTGTTATTTGTAATGCAAAGTTGCTCAAGATATAGAATATTAAATTTTTTAAATTGTTTTTTGAATGTAGTGTATTGAAGATGTGAGACCAAAATTGATTTAAATGGTTAAATTTTGTATTGTAAGATATTAAGTTAAGATATAATATTGTTAGTTGTTATAAACATGTTAATATATATAATGAGCTAAAGAATTTTAAAGTTTAGTATATATTTATTAGGTCTATCAATGTTAGATTAAGGATATTGAAATATATTTGTAGTAGACCAAAAATTATTTTGTAACTGTTGTAGTCAAATATGTGTAAAAGTTTTTAGTAAATGAGAGTTATTGATTTGTAAAATAAAATTAAAAATATGATGTTGAAGTTGTATGTCTCAGATATTGTGCATGTTATATAAAAATGAATTAAGCATAGTGCTATTTGAAATTGAACAAGCAAGATGTAATTTATATTTAGCTACAGTTAAATATTTAGCTAAAATTTTGTTATATACAAAGTTAAAAAGAATTATATTATGTATTTAATTGAACTAATCTATTTATTATCAAAAATTATAATCTATATACAATATATTTTAATATTAATAGAAACTTGCTTAAAATATTACTTTTAAACTAAGTTTATCAAAATTTATTTTCTTATCATATTTATTTATATTAACAATATTTTAAATTTGATCAAGCTATTAATATCATATAATTAATTAATAAATAATTTTTATAAGATTTTACTTTAACCACATGTTATATATAATGGCTTAACTTATATTTAATAATTTTTTCAACTTATTTCAACTAGAAAATAATTTAAAATAATTATTTATAACATTAATTAGAAAATTGAAGGTATAAAGCTATATTAGATGTTTTAAAAAAGCAATACAAATGTAAATTTAAAAAAAATTTTTTTAAGAATTTTTTTTATTTGTATTTAAAATTTTTATTTTATATTTTAAAACTTTATTATAACATTATATAAATAAATAAATAAATAAGTAAATAAAAATATATATTTAAAAAGTTTACAGAACATTGTAAAAAATTTTTTAATTAAATTTTTTTTAAAATTTATTTATTTTTAATTTGTAAGCAATATAAATTTTTTTCTTATAATATAAAATTAAATTCTGTTATAATATAATCCTTATTTTTAAATAATATTAAATAAAAATTTTAAACTTTAAAAAAAGTAGATTATAAGTATATTTTTAATAACTTTTAAGCAAATTTGTTTTAAAAAACCTACAGATTAAAAAATATTATTTATAACTTCTAAAAAAATATGCAGATTAATAATGTTAATTTTAAAAAAGTAAACCAAATCTCTTATATTTTTAAAACCAAATAAAAAAAATAAAGAAAATAAAAATTTTATAAAAAATCTAAATCTAAAAAATATGAATTTCTTTATAAATCTAAACTTTTGTATCCTTTAACAAGTTATTTTTTGTTTTTTATTATTAAAAACTTTTTTAACTTAAAATGTTAAGCATAAAAAATTCACTAATAAAAACCTGATATTTACACAAACTACTATCAATTACATTTATGTTTCAGTTTTGTTACATTTTGGACTGTTTTATTAATAACAAATCTTTTTCAAAAAAAGATAAAACAAAAGTAAATTCTGTCTAAATCTCAAGTCTTTAACTTACTTTCAATAAAAATCAGACTTAAATAATTATTAAAAAGAGTTCTCTTAATATAAAAATAAAAATAGTATAATTTAAATATATGCATACAAAATAATTTATATATATATATTCTTTAATAAATTTAGATTATAAACAAAATATTTTAAATTTTATACTTTTAAACATAAATTTATAATTGAATTTTTTTTATTAAGTTGTATTCAAAAAGCCTAAGGTTTTTTTATTTATAAATATAAACCTTAACATGAAAATAAATAAATAAATTTGTATATAACTTTATATCTATATGTATATAGAATTGAAATTGGATTTTAGAATTATAGACTTTGAAGTTTTGTTTTAAATATTATCATAAACTGCTAAAATTTGTGTCAATACATATACAATTTTTAAATTTTTCTGTGAGTCTTTTTGCCAGCTTTTTTTTAAAGGTTAGGATTTATCTTTTACTTCGTAAGCCGAATTAGCAGTACGTAGATACCCAATCATCTTCATGTTTGCTTGCGCAATTCTGAAGTTATGCCAGCAATACAAATGCATATATCAAAAGTCCAAAGATTATTAAATTTAGACATGTCGAACATTTTGAGGTAGTACAAGAAATAGATTTTTAAAGGACCCCAAAAAAAGTGAGCAAGAAATAAAAAGATAGAAGGACGTTAGCTAAAAAGAATAAAATTTTCTAAAGACTTTCGGACAAACCGATTCAGTCTTCTTATGATACCAGTCACCCATAAATTATAATTTGCCGAGAAAATGCAACTCGCAGGCAAATTTGCCTGCGAAAAGGTGTAAGGGATAGTCAGAGTTGTTAATAAATGATCATAGATAGAGTTTGGTTGGGTTATAATTTTAAATTGAGACCCCAAATTCCAGTATCATCCGATTACAGCATTATCCACGACAAATATTTAATATTTGTATTTTAAAAACTAGTAATTTACACTTTAAAAAATCGAATTTCAATATTGATGCTTAATTTTTAATGCCAAGAGATAACATTTGGATGGTGATTTATATAATCATATTTTTAATGAAACAGAATCAAAAATATTCGATACACAATAGAACAAACTTGTGGCTATTTAACTGTAACTTATCTCTATGCATATTCAAAAATATTCAATACACAATAGAACAAATTTGTGGCTATTTAACTGTAACTTATCTCTATGCATATTCAAAAAAGTTTTACTGTCCATAAATATGACCATTTCATATAACAATACGACTTAAATTTTTTTGAAACCAGAATGGCCATGTTATATAAACCCAATCCGTGAGATGAAATCCATTTATGCAAGCTTGTGAGGCCTTTTCGTGAAGACTTAAGCAGGCTAAAGATGATTTTCTAAAAAGAGTAAATATGTTTGGCTTAATTTTGTTATATGAAAGATCCAAAAAAGTCAAGGTAGTGTTTGTACAAATGGCTTCGGCTAATGCATTTCCACTTTCAGGACAAAGATAATTATTATTAAGACTTAAAGAAGTCAAAGAAGTGTTCTTGCAAAGAGCTTTTGCAAGTGCCTTTCCTCCTTCAGAACCAAGTACATTTTCTGAAAGATTTAAAGATTTTAAAGTTGTGTTTACGCAAAGAGCCTCTGCAAAAGCTTTTCCTCCTTCAAAATTCAATAGATTATGTGAAAAATCTAAAGAAGTCAGAGTGGTGTTTATATGAAGAGCTTTAGCTAATGTATTTTCATCATCCTCTCCAAAGAAATTATAATCAAAATTTAAAGAAATCAGACTAGCGTTCTTATAAAGAGTCTCTCCAAAAGCCTTTCCAACGTCGGAATTAAGATGGTTATATGAAAGGTCTAATGAAGTTAGAGTCGAATTTATGCAAAGTGCCTCTGCTAATGCATTTCCACACTCAGAATCTAGTAAATTATTTGAAAGGCTTAAAGAAGTTAGAACACTGTTCTTACAAAGAGCTTTAGCAAATGCCTTTCCACCTTCAGAACCAAGTTGATTATCCGAAATATCTAAAAACATCAGAGTAGAGTTCATGCAAAGAGCCTCAGCAAATGCTTTTCCACACTCAGAACCAAGTTGATTATTACCAATATTTAAAGAAGTCAAAGTATTATTTACACGAAGTGCTTGTGCTAATATTTTTCCACCTTCAACACTAAGTAGATCCTCATTGAGATATAAAGAAGTTAAAGTGTTGTTTGTACACAGAATTGATTCAAATGCCTTCACACCCAAAGAATAAATTTGAGAAAGATTTAAAGACGTTAAAGTAGTGTTTACGCTTAGAGAATCTGCTAATACATTTGCCCCTTCAAAGCAGATAGTACAATTATGAATATTTAAAGAAGTTAAAGCAGTGTTAATGTAAAGAGCCTCCGCTAATGCTTTTACACCTTCAAAGACAAAATCACAATCATAAATACTTAAAGAAGTTAAAGTAGTATTTACGCAAAGAGCTTTTGCTAATGCCTTTAGTCCACAAAAATCCAACCGATTACGAAAAGTTAAAGAAGTTAAGGTGATACTTGTGGAAAGAATCTCCATTAATGATTCCATCGTTTCAGAGCCAGAACGAATATTAGAATTAATATTAGAAAAAATGATAGAAGTAATGGAATTTCCATGAAGATTTCTAAGTATTAAGTTGTCGTAAATAGGTTGATCAAATTCCAGATGCTTAATTTTCTTACTTGTTCGTAAAATCATTGCAATTAAAGAACATTTAACAGCCTTTACATTCTCAAGTTCACCAGTCAAAGTTAAGTTGCAATTATTATCCTTAAGCCAATTTTTGACACCATAATGTAAATAGTAGTCAACAGATGTAATAAAACTCGTATATTCAAATAATAATTCTGAAAATCTTGGAAGGTTAATTCTAAATGGGATTAAGAGAGATTGTTCTTCAGCATTTAATTTTAAAAGACATATTCTTATAAGTTTTATATGTTGGAATCTTGGTTCGCTCCATAATATTGGTATAATAATTCTACACCATTGACGGTTTACAAGAAGGCATGAGAATAAATTTCCATGATTGAAGCGAAGATTGTTGAGTATTTCAAATAGACATTCGGTTGGTAATTTTATCATTTTGAAAAAGGGTTGATGTTAACGGTTTAATGTTAATGGAAAAACGTTTTAACGTTAAAAAGGATTATAACCTAAATGGGATATGTGAAACATTTTAACTTGAATACGTAACAGTAACAGAAATAAATCATGTACGTAGAAACTTGAATAACGTCATGGTTTCTGTTACATATCGTATGATCTGGGGGCTTGGATTATAGGTGACGAAATTATAAGTCGTTGACGAATAGCATGATTAAAATTCCTTTATTGGAGGATAAATACAGAAATACGTGACATAAAACCAATCAGAAGATCAATCTATTTATATAAACCAATCAAACACTAAATAGTCACATGATTTATCTCAGCTTTAGACTTCCCCCTTCATTGGCTAAAAATTCAATTGTGCAACCATGTTGTACAATTTAAATAATTCGATTTTAAACTAAGCTTTTATTTATCAAAGAAAAATTGTATAATGCGCAACAGGAACCGCTATAATACTGTGGTTTTTTTTAATCAGCTTGAGTTTGCATAACAATCGACAGGAATCATAACCATAAATTATCACGAGTTTTACTTATTAACCTGATCTCGATCAATAAATGGATTTTTAACTTTGACGAATACGTATTGTCGAATTTCGTAATCCATCACTAGCTTAGATCGGCATCTGATAAATATATTCGCAACAAGCACGGATCATCATTGCTTGTAATACAATTCACTCTCGTTGTAGTGAACTTTCTATATAGTGAAGATTCGATATAGTGAAGAATTTTGGATTACGGAATTATTAAACTCAACTCGATATTAGTGAAGTAGATATAGTATTCTCTCTCATAAGTTATAGTGAAGATTTTTTTTGCAGCCCGACAACTTCCTATAACGAGAGTGAGCTGTACAAAGAAGCAGCGTTATGTGTTGGGATATATAATAATAGAAAATATTAGATAAGATGAAAGGGAAGGCGCGTAGTAGTTCATATGGGAAAAAAGTATAGACTGACTTTCCGCGTTTTCTTAGACTTTGATTACTTAAATAGTAGTTGAAGTTTAATTTCGTTTATTTTATTTCATCGGTTTTATGATACTTCAATATTCTAATTGACTTCGATTCATTATTAACGATTAACTTATTGTTGATTATTAATTTATATCTGTTATTTAATTTACCAATCGATCAATATAAAAAAACTAACAAATATTCAGAATATATTCTCGTATTTATATAATATAGTATGATAATATGAGATAACATCACATTGGTACAGTGACAATTTTTTTGATCAGTGAATAATGATGTATTCTCAGAACTATCATGCTATATTGATATTATAGTACTGCGGTCATTGATCATAAACTATACTGTTTATGCTTTTTTTAAATCCTTTTAATTCGTGTAGTGTAGTATAGTATAGTATAAGTATATATGACGTATGCATCGTACAGAACAACAAGCATGAGTGACGTAATAAAAAAAAAAGTAACTTTATAACAAAAATGTGGCCGTACTATAATACTTATTATATAAATAACCTCTATATGGGTATAAAGAGGTTAATGTTTTTATAACTGCACTATACAATTACCAAATTATTTATATGCCTTAACAACCATTCAAACTATAAAAGCGTACTGGATTTCCAACAGAAACAAATAATAACATATTGGTTTAGAATAAAGGAAACTTGTTTGATTTCTTTAAAAGTTCGAATCGAAGGAATAAGCTAAATCATTTCGTAAAATTGACAATTGATAATTGTTTATTCTCTCTTATTTATTTAATGGTTTTTTTTTGTTTCAAGTTGTTCTATTTTGTAAAAATGTTCCAAATTTAAAAAATATTTGGTAAAGAATAGCACGAATATGAAACTTTGCTTAAATTTTACGAAGATATAATTAGAAATAAGGCGTGCATATTATGAATATGTAAGCCTTTAAATGTGAATTGATTTTCAATAGTATACATTGTTGCAACCTAGGAAAAGTTTTCTCTTTTACAGCGTCAAGCTAGCTCAGAATTTAGATGAGTAGATTTATTTAGTTAGTTGGTTGGTTCCTCATCCATGATGTACTTATATCGTGAATTTTAACGCCAAAGTTGCCTGTTCTCATTCGACCGGAAATTTAAGAAGATAAAGTTATCGTGAGTACCTTTAAGAAGTTTCTCTGTATAAATGAATGGTAAAGTTATTTCATATCTGATTGGCCAATAAGAATATTTCTTTGTACAGTTAGATAGATTAATTTGTTTATTAATGATCATATTAAAGATCTGGATAATAGAAAAATGATAGGGCCACTATCGTGTAAGTTGCTAATAACAATACTCCTTCTAACCAATTCGATTTACCATCTAAAAATATAATTTATCGATAAAAATGAAATATAAAGTCTGCATTAACAATATAATGAAACAATATTTACCCTATGTTAAAGGAACATTCGAATAGGACCGTTTAATCATATTAATTTTTAAAGTTTTTTTTTTTTAAAAAAAAAGAAAAGAAACATTTAAAGAAAACTTACTTGAACTAAGTAATTCGTGAGTATAACTGCAATAAATAAACAAATGGTTTCATATGATGAAAAAAACAAAGACATAGGCTGATTAATAATCCATCCCACAATCACCAAGAGTGGGGTAATAAGTAAAGCGGTTTGCTATATTTATTGTAAAAAATGTAAAAAAATTCAAACGAAAAAAAAACAAACATTAAATAAAATTGTTATATTATCATGCAGCTTACAGTCGAACTTCCAACAGAAATTATAATAGCTCTATTCATTTCATTTTTGCGTGCAGCTTTAGTAGAGAGTATATACTATTATAATTAAACATGTAAATACTTATGAAAAGAATAACATTTGATGACAAAGTTAACATTTAATACCTTAGCACCATGGCCAACTATTGGTAATAAAATCAACCCAATAAAACTTCTACTTATGTCAAGAGAAGTAACAAGTCCTTCGATTGACTTTATAAGAAACTTTGCTGACAAAGCAATAATCGCTGTCATTACAACTAGCAAAGCTAATGATGCTATGATGCTTATGTGTGGTTTTTCTTCAACTTTCTGTTCTCCGTTTTCTTCATTTTTCTGTTCTCCGTTTTCTTCATTTTTCTGTTCTCCGAGTTCGAATGAATTTATAAATAATTTCTTATGCGTTTTTAACTGCAATTATATATATATCAATTATAAAAACTTTTGAATGAGAAGTATGGTGAAGATAAATGAATTTTATATTACCTTAAAAAATAAATAGAGTACATATATAACTAATAACACTATTGAAGTTACATAACTTATATGCAAGACTGTATCATCAATTTTACCGATAGGATTGCTAGAAGTTGTAGTGGCAAAAAAACTAAACGCAGCAGATAAAATTAGAGTACTACACGCCAATGTCAACACACTAGAACTCATTTGTGCTACTGTTGAACTAAAACTTTGTTCAAGTATTATTCCTTTACTTTCTCTAATAACATTAATTCCTCCAAATAAGAAACAAAATCCCAATACAAGTAGGATCTGAGAGAATATAGATCCCAACATTGCTGCTTGGACAACACGAATTTGACCGTTCACCAATGCATTTATTGTTATTATAAATTCTACCAAATTGCTTAATGAAATATTCACTATGCTTCCATGAGGCTTATTAAAAAAAGAAAATCAGAATAATGAAAATAAATGATCATAATATTATTTAATTAACAATACCTCACCAATATTGTACGAAAGTTCATTACTCGAAAACCTAAGCAATTTAGCTGATGGTATAATTGCTAGGAAGTTTATTATAAAAACTAATATGGCATTCGAATTAAGAAAGAACACTATATATCCTACAGGAACGAGAAACAGACATAGATTAAGCCGTGAAGAATGGACGATTATTCTTAGAGTTTGTTTCAAAGATGGGGGTTTTTGAGTTTCTTGAGTGGATTGACTCATCTTAATTATTTTTTTAAATTTGATTTTTGCGTTCTTATATGCATATCAAATGCATACCGAATGCAGGACTTAGTAATTTTCCCCAAAGTTCTATTGGCTGGGATTATTTATTCCAATTTACATGTCACATTCAGTTGAAAATATGACATCTCAGTTAGAATTTGGGTTAGGTTTAGTGGGCAGCATTATAGTAAAATTAAACAAAGAATTTTTTTTATTATTATGCAAAAGGTGATTTCTTAGACGAATTTTCAAGATAAATGTGAATTTACTAAAAAACAGTCGTTGTTTTGAACGTCACATTAAATTTGATCTTGCTCTTTGATTGACCAAAATCGAAACATAGAGGGAAATTAGTAAACGCCTGAGTGCATATCAAAAAGTGTACAATGTTGTGCTCTGGAATATGTGCATATCTATCAAATTGGATCTTTGTCAGACAGACTATCATTAAATATACTTTATTGAATAAAGTTTATAATTATGTAATTTAGACTGGTTATATACTGTTAGTGATTCCGAGATTAAAGATTCATAGAAAACATCCCTAGAAACAAATTTAGATATCATGATTCATTGATAGGCTTTAAATAATTAACATATAATTCATTTCCTCTCAATGACAAGAATAAAATGGTATATACAATGTTAAAATCTAAAAACACCAGATTGAGATATATCAATCAGTTAAAATGTTCCTGTAAATTATATATATATAACTTATCGCTTTAATATACTAATAGTATATACTTTTTATCTTATGATAAAGTTATATGAAACGTATGATTTATAAGATATTTTTATGTGAAGGATATTGTATATTATGGGTCCGGTGGATCCGGATAATAAAAAAATGCCACGGCCATTATCAGGTAAGTAGCTAATAACAATGCGCCTTCCAACCAGTTTGATTTCCCATCTAAAAATATAATTATCAATAAAAATGAAATATAAAGTCTGTATTAACAATATAATGAAACAATACTTACCCTATTTTGAGGAATATTTTGAATAGGATGATTTCAATCATTAATTTTAAGTTTTTTTTTTTAAAAAAAAGGAACATTCTAAAGAAAACTTACTTGAACTAAGTAATTATTGAGCAAAATTGCAATAAATAAGCAAATGGTTTCAAATGGTGAAAAAGACAAAGACATAGGCTGATTAATAATCCATCCCACAATCACTAAGATTGGAATAATCAATAACGCGGTTTGCTATTATGCGAAAATGTAACAAAAAAAAAAAAATCAAAAAAAATCCAACATAAAATATAATTGTTATATTGTCATACAACTTACAATTGAACTTTCAAAAGAAATTATAATAGCTTGTTGTATTTTAATTTTAGAATTATCATCAGATTGAGTATTATCATCAAAGAGTGCATACTATTACAATTAGACGTGTGAATACTTATGAAAAGAGTAACATTCTATGACAAATTTAACATTTCAATACCTTAGCACCGTGACCAACTATCGGTAGTAAGACCAAACCAATGAATGTTTTACTTATGCCATGAAGTGCCACAATTCCTTCGATTGATTTTACAAGATACTTTGCTGAAAAAACAATAATCACTATCATTATAGCTAGCAAAACTAATGATGCTCCAAGACTTATAAATTCTTTTCCGTTAGTTCTGTTCCCTCCGTTTTCATCGTTTATTTCGGATCTGTTTTTTTCATTTTGTTGCACACTAGCTTCTTCGTCTTTTTTTTCGCCTTTTTTTTCGTCTTCTGTTTTGTCTCTTTTAAATGGATCTTTATATAGTTTCCTATGAGTTATTAACTATATATATATATATATATCAATTATAAAAACATGTGAATGCAAATTATATCGTAGATTAAATGAATACCTATGTTACCTTAAGAATTAAATAGAGTAAATATACAACTAATAAAATTATTGAAGCTCCATAACTTATGTGCAAGATCGTATAATCAATTTTACCGATAATATTGCTAGAAGTTTTAGCGGCAAAAAGACTAAAAGCAGCAGATAAAACTAGAGTACTACACGCCAATGTCAATACACTAGAACCCATTTGCGCTATTACTGAGCTAAACTCGATTTCAAGTTCAGGCTGTTTTTTTTCAGTATGTCTTTTTTCAATGTATTTTTTTCCAAGAATATTAATACCTCCAACCAAAATACAAAATCCAAATACAAGTAGAATCTGAGAGCATATAGACCCTATCACTGCTGCTTGAACAACGAGAATTTGACCTTCCTTCAATGCATTTATAGTTATTATTAATTCCACAAAATTAAATTCAAGCAAATTACTATGTATTACATTTTGGTAATTTCTAAACTTTATTAAAAATATTAGGATTAGAATAATTATTGTAATGATTATAATGTCATTTAATTAACAATGTCTCACCAATTGGTACGAAATTCCATTACTCGCAAACGTCAGCAATTTAGCTGATGATATAATTGCTAATGAATTTATTACAAAAACTAATATTGAATTCGAACTAAGAAAGAACACTATATATCCTACAGGAACAAGTACTAAAGTAGAGAGAAACACCAATCGATTAAGCAATGAAGAACCGATTATTCGTATAAAAGTTTGTTTCAAAGATAACTTTGGAGTTTTTTGAGTAGATTGGCTCATCTTTGGTTATCTTTCAAAATCAATTTTGGCGCTCTTATATGTACACCGAAAATGGGTAATGTACGTACGTACGTATCATGTTGTGTACCGGGATAAGAATTTCCAAACACATTAATAACAATTAAGTTTTTATTTTACTTCTCTATATTTAACTTGTGCCAACATTAAAAAGTTTTGCTGATTTGCTAATTCTAATTCACAACTTCTTTTATAGAAAAAGTAAATATTAATATCATACCTGGACTAATAATTATGTAACAAAGGCGAATTTATGTGTGAATATTAACATTAAAAAAAGTTTTAATTCAAAAGAAGCAAGCGATTTCGAAATATATCCTTATTTCATCCAGCTTGCTTCTTCCCCGGTCAAGGACACAGAATTTACGCGATTTAAGTTTGTTGAGAGCTATCAGTTACACAAAAATTAATATATGCTAATTAGTAATTATGTTATTTAATAAAGTTTGCCAAGAATTATATTAAAACAAATCGTTCAATGCTCCTGTTGCCGGACAATCATATGATATTCCGAATCAAAACCTCGTACATATTTCTACATAACCTTGTAGTTTTGTACTCATTGAAATTTCTTTTTTTGATTTTTAACTTTGAATGTTTTTTATCGATAATGCATTTTTGTTTATATGTAACAATCCAAAAAATTTTGCCATTATTGCGGATCAAAAATATAAGTGAGAGTCTATACATAGATGAGAGTGAAATTATAATATATATATATGTCAATATATCGAATTTTTATGTCATTAGTATTGAGATATTTTACAAAAGATTTCAATTTTACAATTGATTAGTACCCAGATACTGGGTACTTTTCCGGGGGTATTATATGCAGCGCTATATAGTATAATAAAAATAGATTTTTACTAATGCTTATTGTATACTAGCTTTAGTCTTTGCCTCCGGCACGAGGTAACGGTAGTAATTTTATATATCGTAGGTTAAATATCATAATTTGAGTTATTTTTAGTCACATTAAAAGATTTTATAATAGGATGAGACTAGAGATGGGACGCTGCGCAGGCGGAATGTTTCGTAAGTTCGGAATTTTGCGGAATGTATCAGAATTTAGCAATTCTGGCCCGCATTAGCCGTAATACGGGCTTGTGCAGTCTGTGCAGCTTGCGCAGTGGATTCAAAGAATCCTCGATTTTCCCATCTCTAGATGAGACTCACATCAGTGTTATTATACTTATTGATGTGCATCACTATTAAATAGTGTTTAGCCCTACCAAAAATATAATTACGCCTTTTTTGTATTTTATCCACACGAGCAAAAACACCAAGGGTCGCGGACAGTCTACGGGCACGTGCTAAATCATGTGATTTTACACGTCCGAATATACCAGGAACGGCTTCTGATTGGGTATGGTTCTAAATGGTGCGGAATCCTGATTTATGTCTTGTTTATCTGGCACGCAGACTTGTGGTGATTTTATTTGGTTAACCATTTTATAAAAATTGTGTTAAACAGATCAAACACGTTCATTGTATAAAATTTAACTAAGCCGCGTTTGTATTACTTATGCGTAATAAGTTTCTTATTATTTTAAATATAAGGCTGCTCGATACGATAGTATCGAGGCAGCTTTTGTCTCGAATCAGCTCGTATCCAGGCATGTGACATGCCCTATTACAGTCACATGGGTAATTTTGTAATGACGTGTTATTATAATGTTAGTATTGGTAATAAAATAGACTTGGGGAATTATGAGGTAATAATTACGATTAGTAAATCAGTCAGTAATATTGACGTATTTGAGTCTAATTGATTTGAGTATTTAAGTATTGTAATGAACAGAGTTAGAGATAAATCTATTTCTTTTGCGAACCCGACTTTAGTCTGGTTTTTTGGTCCCTTTCTCCCACCCTAGAATCTTTAGAAGGATTATTAACTTTGTTTATATTGGGCAAAAGGATTTGCTAATGGATGGCCTGTTGTGACGACAGTCATGAGATGTTTTTATTATTGGTTGAGATGACCGTTTACAAGGTATTATCATTTGCTAGTTATGACCTGTCGGGACGACAGTCATTTTAGGACTTGTATTAGTCTGCTAAGTAGTAGAAAATAATAATAATAAAGGGGAAAGAAGGAAGAAATTGATACTATAAAAGTTGTGTAGGATGCTCGATTGCAGAAGGAATAAACCCGTTTGTTTTTCCATGTAAATCACAAGCAAATGAGAGACAAAACAAAAACTATCTTGCGTCATAATTAATAAAGAAACTGTTGGACGATGTTTAAGTAATCATTGATAATATAATAATTTGTTATGAAATTATTGGTTGCTTTTAATCCAATTATATTGGTCATGAATATTTGTTATATTTGTGTATGGTTTCTGCAATATAATAATCATTCAACTTACTTCAATTTGATGATACCTCATACAGGTTGATCTCTTGTTATTGATAGCTATATTGAGAGGTCTATCAAAATGGTGTTCAAATTAATATTACTTTTTTTGATGCAGTTGGTTACTACTTATATCATGAACACAGTTATAGCATGAACTGAATTTGAACAGGAGAAACTGTCAATGTTATGTAATTGATTCTTTACTCAGTGTGCAATATATAAAAAAATCATTTTATAATACCAGATTATTCTGCTAGTACATGTTATGATTATAATTTCATATTATTTTATTATAATAAAAATAGTGTGGGATTATAATCATAACATGAACTAACAAAATGATCTGGTATTGTAAAATGATGTTTTTATATTACATTTTGGGTGAAGAATCAGTTGTATAACATCAATGATTCCTTCTGTTCTGAATCTGTAATATAATATTTGCTCTTCACAATAATAATTTATTAACAAGTAAGAAATCTGTATCAGGTTTTGTTGATCATGATCAACAAAATTAACTTTCTATCTTAAAATGTCATTTATAAAATTATTTTTTGTACTCTATCAAGAAAATTTCTCTCATAATTTTGATAATACTTTTAATTCTAAATCTTTTTTAATCCAATCTAACCCTAATTTAATATTAACTTTAAAATTATCAATTCATCATATCTTTATACCAAATGAAAAAAAACTTAATTTTTTACAAATAAACATTTTTTTGATGTTTACAGTTAGGGCAAATATGAGCATTATTCTTTTTTTATTACAATTATAGAAAGTTAGCTTTGTTTCAAAAGAATTTTTTCTTTTAAAAACTATACATACTATTATGATTTTTACATAACTGTTCTAATTTGTGTTTTTGTACAGTATCAATTTACTATACACCCATAATAATCATCTGTCATATTATTATATTTGAGATACTAAACTAATTAAGTTAAATATAAATAATCAGATAAAAAATATAAAAATATAATATGAAAAAGATAATAATAAAATATAAAAAGATAGCATAATTATAATCTATTACATACATGTCTAACAAGTTAGACAAGATCAATTTAAATTATTAGATTACATTTTTTTTTAAAAAGAATTAAATAATTGCTTATATAAAAAATTTATCAAATTTTTTTTCAACTAAAAAAAAAGATTCACTTAACTTTGCTCATCTTCTATATTTATTTAATTTTTTTTAGAATTTTTTAGAAAGTCATATATATTCTAAATTTTTTTTACTAAAAGAATAGCAAAACAGAGTAATTTAAACTAAATTAAATTGGTTTAACCTTATCTAATAATATTGAAATTTTAAATTTAATAATTGGATTTTTTATTTGATAAATACTAATAAATAAACTGTGAATTACAATATAACCTTCTATTTCTGATTTTGCATAACAATGTTATATAGCTATCTTATTTAATAGCATAGGCAATAAAAAATTGTATTCTTATTATATTCAAATATATTAGGATTTTATTTGTAAAATGTATCTTACTATAGTCTATGTTTTATAATGTCTATTTTTGTTAGATTCTAAATTTAATATTTTTTAAGATTTTTGTAATAGATTATCTGAGATAATTTTTTAAACTTACCTATAAATTATATGAAACAGCTATATATAGATGCCAAAACTCTTCTTCTTAATTTTTCATAGTTTATAATTGTTAAAATTATTATCAAAATTATTGCCAAACTTATAAAGGTAATATTTGTGAATTCTATTAACAACTTTATCATTATAAACAAATTTTACTCACAAACTAGGCACTTGAGTTATGTAAAAAGAGTTAGCAATAAGTACCTTGCATTGTAAGAATTTTACTGATATATAATGTTATATATAATAGAATTTCATAGTTTGGTTAAATATTTATATATTTATATTTATATTGTAGTTATTATTTTGAGAGAGCTTATAGAATTATTAGTACAATTTAACTCCAATAGTCTATTTATATGTTTTTTTGTATTAAAATAAAAGTAAGAAATAATTATTATAATAATCAATTGAACATGTGAGATTACATAATTAATTGAAAATCAGATTACTTAATTATATACATTAATATTAGATCAGATTAGGTTACTGAAAAGCTTGTCAATGAAGTAATGAAGTGATCATTATTGTGAGATCAGATAACTTTAGACACAAATCATATGCATATAATATGCATTGTTTTATGTTTAATAAATTTATTTAGTATCTTGTTGATTCAAGATTAGTATCAAGATAATATATAAATAGCTTTATTTTGGTTATATATGAATTGTAAATAAGTAGTAATTATTGATTAAGACTAAAGAAATGTTATAAGGTTTGTATGAGTATCATAGACAAAAAGGATTAACAATCAGTTAAAGAGAGTTATTTAGAATCAAGTTTTAGATGAGAAATTGTTTATCTTTCTGTACTATTGCACACCTAGTAATTAGGGCTGGCTTTGTTATCTTCTCTATCTATTCAGTATTAAGAAAAGAGTATTATGTTCTTATATAAGCTTTGTGGCTGCAAAGACAGTACAAGAACTTATGTTAATAGGCTTCATAACTGTAAGAGCAATACAATAACCTAAAATTCTAGTTGTAAGAAGCAGCTAAATGTAAAGATGTATAAGACTAGCAATACTAGTCTAAAAAATTTTACTATTATATAATTCTATTAAAAAATTTTACTAAGAAAAAAAAACATTTTGCTCTTAGGTTAGGTTTAGAATATTGCTATGAATTGAATTTAGAAAATTTTGTAAGAAAAACTTTTTATTAGTATACAAAAGGCAGTTGCATAGACAAAATTTTGAGCTATGGATAATTTTTGACTTATTTTTGTTTATTGAACTTTTTTCATATTACATCTGATCTTGAAATCTGATTGGCTAATAAAATTTATTAGGCTGATGATTTAACTCCTGTTGTAGAGATGGAACACTGCACAGGTATTTTTTGAAGCTGTGCAATGCAATTTCATAATTCTAACCAGTTGGCATAATTTTGGCTAACTTTATAATCCAGGTTTGAATTACCAATCAGTATTAGCTTAAAAAAAAATGGATTTGCATTATCTGATTAATATAATTCATCATTATAATTTTAATTAAACTTGCAAATAAATTGATCATGTTTTTTTTTTCATTTGAAGCAGCAATCTTGCCTGTATGTCTTTATTAGTAATATATGATTATACTTTATATACAAAGTATATCAAAGTTATTTACCTAATGATAACTTTCAACTTAGACTTCTTATTCAAAATAACATCATACAATGGATTCAAGAAGCAAATACTAAAAGTATACAACCAATAATTATGGTTGACTTTAATGTCTCTGATAATGTACAATCATCATTTATCAAACTTAAACTCATTTATTTTTTCTAATATAACAACATATATAACCTAGCTAAACACACACAATCATTAACTTTCACCTGGCATAGCGGCAGATACAGTAGTCATATTAACTACATCTGGGCTAAGCATTCAATCATTTGATACTTAACTTCTTATTATACAGATGATGCTAACCAAAGTACACTTAGTGATTACAAAATTCTTATATTATCATAGAAATTTTCTTATACAATTACTGAAAAACAGTGATCAGCTACAAAACTAAACAAAAAGTCTTTGTCTACAAACAAATGAACCAAGACCATTGGCAAGCTTTTGCTATTCAAGTCACATCTAATCTTCAAGCTAACAAGGTTTTTTCTATAATCAATACTACAGAATTACTTAAAGCCTCATGGTACAAAATTCAAAAAAGCATTATTGCAGCTGCTCTGCAACATATTCCAAACAAAAAATTTATTGTTTAGAATTTTCAATACATCTTCTCTTTCAAGGCATCCAAACTACATTTATATCTTAAAAAACTTGACAACATCATAAAACAGGTCAAAGCCTTAATTTGAAACCAAACTTCAATGCCTACATCTTACAATCAAGATATTAATCAATTTAACTCTCTTTATTATCTCAATATATCTGCTCTGCTTCATGATCCTAATCTTTTATCTAACTGGATAACTGCAGTCAATACTAAATAGAAAACACTTTACCATGTCTGTAATCTGGAAAACATTAAAAATATAAGAGGACAAATCAATAATAATATAGACAAAAGATGTAGTAAACTTCAAAACAGTCCAACATCAATGATTAATAGTATTCTTAACTAATACAAGGATCCTGTTAGATTTGATAATATCAAAAATCAAAATGACATTATTACTAAACCAACTTTTATTAAACAGCATATCCAACAACATTTTGATAACTGGACAGTTTCTAAAAATATCCAATTACAATTATTTGACACAATATAACAACATGAATACTAATCTAAACTTAATATTGACCACATGGTATCAAACAGCACTTAATGAACTTTTTCCAGCAGAAGTTTTTAAGGTTACCAGCTAACTTTCTAACAATAAAGCATGTAAACCATTAGGCATTAGTTATAAAATGTTTAAACATACTGGAACACTATTTTTTGATATAATTACAGACCTTTTTAATTATTGTCATACATTTGGACAAATCCCAAACTAATGAAAAAAAGAGAAAATTTTTTCTATTTCCAAAAAGCCTATTTTTGATGGCAATTTAACTAATACCAGACCTATTAGTTTGCTTAAACATGTCAAAAAACTTTATACCAAACTCCTTACTAACTGACTCAACTATATTTTTACTCATCACCAAATTTTATCATTCTTTAACTACATAGCTCTATCTGGCAATAGCATAGCTATTCTATACATATTCTTAACAATGTTATTGAAGAAGCTTCCTGTAATTCTAAACAGCTTTGGCTTCTATCTTAGAATATGAGTAAAGCTTATGACTCTGTAGATTTAACACTTTTTACTAAATATATACTATGTTTAAACATGCCATCCAATCTTATTAACATTCTTACCAACTTGCTTACTAACTGACATAACCAAGTTATCACAAATCTGGGTCTTACTAACTTATACAATGTTAAAAATGGCATTGACCAAGGAAAAACTATAACTTCTTTATTTTAGAGAATCTATTATGATCCTCTAATTAATAAAATTGCTTTAGACTTCTCAGGATACATTTTGGCTACAAAGTGGAACACTAGTTTGCTTTAGCCAAAGTTTCAACAACTTCAAACCTCAGTATCTGTATTAGCATATATGGATAATACACTTTGAATAGCCAAATTTAAATAAGAATTACAAATAAATATTGCTACAGCTACCTTCTTTTACCACATGGCCAACATACAAATTAATCCAACTAAATCAATTCTTACTTCAAACACTTCATCTATAACTTCTATTTATTTTTTTAATTCATTACTTATACCTACTTCTGCTAACTGGCCATTCAAATTTCTAGGATGCTAGTTTACTCTTAACAACTCTTATACAAAATAAAGCTAATTAATTTATAATGAAGCAATTCAACTTATCAACATTATAGGCACCAAAAGAATTACAGACAAATAAGCTATATATATTACTAATACTGTAATTATTCCTACTATCGAATACAGATTACACAACATAATTCTTAAACACTCTACTTGCAACAAAATTCTATCCAAATACCTTATTATGATTAAACATAAAGTCAAACTTTCTCATACTAGTTCTAATAGTATTATGCTAAACCCTTATATATATAATATATATAATATTTGGAACATTCAGTTACAACATCATGTATTCTGCTTTCAACAAAAAATTAATAACTCAAAAACACTTGGCATTTCTACAAAGATTAGATTATAGCAATCTATAACCTATAGTCTGCTACTAACATTCTTCAGCATAACTAATCACTTATTAATAAACTCAACAAACTTACATTTAACTTCAAAATTATACAACTTTTACAGCACTTAGGCATTTCAATTTTAGCAAATTCTAATATTCTGTGACCTAATACAATTAATAATAGTTACCAACCATTAGAACTAATACTTATTCAGCATCTCAAATATAATACTTTTAAAAAACAACTTCGAAAAAACAACATACTCTACTTAGAACAACTATGTATTGCAAATAACAGTACTCTACTCAAATGGCATCATCTTTCACCCAGACTTCACATCTAACTAAAAGAAGGCAGCCTTTTTGGTTTACCTATCTTGAAAATACGATTTTGTTTAACAGACTACACTGCCTAATTCTCTCTTATTTTCAACCATCTGGAGTTAATGCCTTTGCATATAACACTTTACCAATCAAGAAAAAACTTAAATCTTGGTTATTTATATATAATAACAATAATAAAGAGATTATTATTGGCAAAATTCACAAATACCTTCCAAACACAAATCAGTTTTCTATCGCACACTGGAATGCTAATATCGATTTAGAACATAATCATTACTACTCTCTTCAAGATCTAAACTGCACACTATGTACTGGGTGCCATCTTAACTCAAATAGAATTAATCAAACATATACAATTAATATATCACCAACTATTTGTATCAGTTTTCTGGGAAGAAAAACCTCTAAACTCAAACTTAATGCAAACTACCTGGATCTTATTTATTCAATAGCAATTAAACATCCTTTATAAATTCCATATAACTATCCTACTATTAATATATCAAATTTAACTATTACAAAAAAAAAACTCTTTCTGCAAATCCATTGTACAAAAATTAACAAAAAAATCATCCTTCTAAAAACCATTATAACTTTTTATTTTACTAAGACAACTGGTTCTGGTGTTTTAAATAAATTTGTTTAGCTCAATGTTTATATATATTCTGAAAATATTATAGATCTAGCTTTCAAACTCACAGAGAAAACTGTACTGATAGTCTTTGGTCTTCAATTTTAGAAAATTAACTCTTTTGCAGTTTCTACTGCAATAACTTGTCTTATACCTTTAATTAAAGTTGTAGTGTATATTTGTCTTGTCAAAACAAGCTCTAAAAGAAGAATTTTGACTCAATATTGTCCGAACTACAGTTAAATCTATTTTTTACTCTTTTGTTAAACTCTTTTTCTATATTTTGTCCTTATCCTATCTTCTTTTTCTCTTACATGGTTTTCATGTTATGATACTATCATTTTCCAATATATAATTTATTAATTTACACTAAAATTTTGTAATTCATCTATTAATAGAAATTCATTGAACACAATCTGTTATTTTCATATTTGGTTCTTATTAATTATATATAGCAATTTGTGTTGCAAACTTTATTTGTACCAGTACCTGAGCCATATTTGTAACCCCAACCATTTTAGTCACACACCAGTGTAACTTTTGTGATATTTCAATTATACAATCCTTGTTCCCATACCTTACCCTTGTAAAATCAACTATTCAACTACAAGAAATCTCTCTAAGTTTATAATACAATATTTATTTAACTTATAACAAATATAAAAATGTCTACATTAAGTAGCCAAGAGCCTAATACTACAGACCTCAATTTCTTCTACCAAAATTTATCTAACAGTTTTGGAATTACTCTTTATGAAGAAGAAAATAGCAATAATACTCACCCTATTCCTCCTAAAGGCAAACTAACTACTTGTTTAATCAAAAATCTTAGAAACAACAAAATTACTTATTTTTTCTAAACTTCTACTTTTACTTCTGTAATTACTTGTCTCTGTGGCAAACATCACACCAAATTTATCTCAACTACTAATACTAACCATATTCAAATCACTGAATTTACTACAGTTCATGTTAACAGTAATGCAAAAAAGAATCTTAACAAACCAGCTCAACAACTCCTAACTAATCTCTCTTCCTCAACTGACAATATTCCTCCATCTCCTACACCTGATGTATATTATTATACTTATCCCAAATGCTTTCTGCCAATTGGTTGTACCAAGAAAAATGACTGTTATTACCCTAATGAAAAATATGTTATTAAAAATAATGAAGTTTAACACCTTACTTGCATGACTGCCTCATCTTAACATAAAGCTAGCTTATCTTAAACCAAAAAAAATTTTACTCAAACCTTTCAAAACATCCTACATGAATCTTCTCAAACTACCAATTCTTTTATTACATCTTTTTAACAAACCTCAACTTCTTCTGACCTTATTGATTCTTTTTTTACTACAATCACCAATACTAACTCTATTTTTAACTAACTTTTTATTACTAACACTTCTGACAATACTAACTTAAATCTTAATAATTCTAATAATACTAACTCATCTGATAGACTTCTAACAAAACTTCTCTCTAAACCTACTCCAGTATTGCCAAACCAAAATCTAATCCTACTTATGACTGGCTTGCAAATTTTCCAATTACTAAAGAAATGCAATCTAACAAAAAATTACAAACTACCTTTTCTCTTTAACTCTTTATTTTTCTCAAAAAATTTCTTTATGATTTTTATCCTGGTAAAGAAATTAAGCCTGCCACCTCCACTCAACCTGCACTTAAGGCCTTATTCTATTATATTATCCATATCATAGCTAGGCAATAGCCAGAATTCTTAACTAATTTTATTTATAGTAGCAATCCTAATATTGACAAAAGTGCTACTATTCTTTTTGATCTTTTTGAATCTATTCTCAAAAACCTACTTCTCAAATTTACAACTGTCCTCTTTACAAAACTTAACTATCTTGAAATCTTTGATTCACCAGTCACAATCCTTCCATATACTGCTTGTAATCATCTCCAATTCTGCCTCAATCTTGCATAACTTCATCTCTTCTTATTAACTACAATGGTTGTATCTTTTAGCTGCTTTAATGTATATTGTAGAAGACAAGGAACTTAAAAAGGAGATTATAAAAAAAGAGAGTCAAAGATGGAAACAGATTGGAAGTCTAGATTGAATTTTTTTGCTAAAAATTTCTCAGCTGCTAAATAAGCAGAATTATTGAAGTATTTAACAATTTGTAAATATGTTGATTTTTGATTTTTGATAACATCAAAATAGGTAATAATTTGGGCTAGAGATTTGGTATCGATAATGTTTTTGGGTAGTAAATTAATTGCCTCTTCCTTGGGAAGAGACTGTATGTTGTAGTTTTCTGCTGCAGTTTGGTAATATAAAGAAAGATAACAGTAAAAATAATAGTTACGATGTTTGGGATTTGTTTTGACTTTATTTTGTTTACAAACAAAATCTTAAGCCTGGTCTGCTAATTTGTCAAGGCTTTGGTAGGGATGGGTTGGTCAAGTGAGGCAGTATGTTCTTTGTTTTTATGGAAAAATGTAGTATTGAAGGTTAGATGGATCCATGTTTCATCATCTTGAGGAGAGAATGTTAAATGAGATTTGCTTAATATGTCATTAAAGAGTTTGGTATTGTCATAGAATTTTTTATCATTGAGATATGAACATGATTTGTTGTTACAAGTAAGACAGTAAAAGTTAGCAACACAGAATGTTTCTTTACATTGTTCATGAAGTGAATTAGGTTTTTTGAAAATATAAGATTCAGAAAAATGTTTAGAAAGTTGTAAGATGAAGTGTTGTCAGAATTGGATTCTAAGAGATGTATGGACTTATTCTTTGTTAATACTAGAAGAAAATTATCGACTATAGAGAGAAAAGTAAGTTTCAAACTATGAATTGAAGTGGTCAAGTGAGTTTTTAAGAGAAGGAATACAGAATCTTTTAAGAAATAATAATTTTAGATACATTAAAGAAGAGCTTGATGTTGAATCTAGCATCTGACTGAATGGTAAGATATTTTTGATTAAGATTGGTAGTTTGAGTAAAAGATTCAATTTTGAATCTTTTAGGTCTGAGTTGTAAATCTTTAGCAAAGTTTTAGTAGTCAATTGATTGGCAGTTATTGAATAAGAAGAGATGAAGTCATGCAAGATTAAGACAGAGTTAAAGACAATTATAAGCAATATATAGAAGGATTGTAACTAATGAAACAAAGATTTCAAGATAGGTAAGTTTTGTAAAGAAGACAGTTGTAAATTTGAGAAGTAAGTTTTTAAAAGTAGATTCAAGAAGATCAAAAGAAATAGTACCACTTTTGTTAATATTAGGATTGCTACTATAAATGAGATTAGTTAAGAATTCTGGCCATTGCCCAGTCATAATACAGATAATATTATAAAATAAGGCTTTAAGTGCAAATTGAGTGGAGGTGGTAGGCTTAATTTCTTTACCAGAATAAAAATCGTAAAGAAATTTTTTAAGAAAAGTAAAGAGTTGAAGAGAAAAAATAGTTTATAATTTTTTATTAGGTTGCATTTCTTCAGTAATTAGGAAATTTGCAAGCTAGTTATAAGTAGGGTTAGATTTTGGTTTAGCAACACTGGAGTAGGTTTGGAGAAAAGATTTATTAGAAATACTATCAGGTAGGTTAGTATTATTAGAATTATTAAAATTTAAGTTAGCATTATCAGGAATGTTAGTAGTAAAAGATTAGTTAGAAATAGTATTAGTATTAGTAGTTATTGTGAAGAAGAAGTCAATAAGGTTAAAAAAAGTTAAGGTTTGATGAGAAGAGGTAGTAAAAGAATTAGTAGTTTGAGAGGATTCATGTAAGATGTTTTGGAAGATTTGAGTGAGATTTTTCTTGGTTTGAGATAAGCTAACTTCATGTTGAGATGAGGTAGTCATGCAGATAAGATGATAAACTTTATTATTTTTAGTAACATATTTTTCATTAAGGTAATGACAGTCATTTCTCTTAGTACAACCAATTGGCAAAGAGCATTTGGGACAAGTATGATAATGTATATTAGGTGTAGAAGATAGAAAAATATTGTCGATTGAAGAGGAGAGATTAGTTAGGAGTTGTTAAGCTAGTTTGTTAAGGTTTTTTTTTGCATTATTGTTAATAGGAATTGTAGTAAATTCAGTAGCTTGAATATGGTTAGTGTTAGTAATTAAGATAAAGTTGGTGTAATATTTGCTATAGAGACAAGTAATCACAGAGGTAGAAGTAGAAGCTTGAAAAAAATAAGTAATTTTGTTGTTTCTGTGATTTTTAATTAGACAAGTAGTTGGTTTGATTTTAGGAGAAATAGGATGGGCATTATTGCCATTTTCTTCTTTATAAAGGGTGATTTCAAAACTGTTAGAGAAGTTTTGATAGAAGAAATTGAGGTTTGCAGTATTAGGCTCTTGGCTGCTTAATGTAGACATTTTTAGATGTTTTATAAGTTAAATAATTATTGTATTAAAAACTTAGAGAGATTTCTAGTAGTTGGATAGTTAATTTTATAAGGGTAAGAGATGAAAACAAGGGTTGTATAATTGAGATGTTACAAAAGTTACACTGGTGTGTGACTAGAATGATTGAGATTACAAATATGACTCAGATACTGGTACAAATAGAGTTTGCAATACAAATTACTATATACAATTAATAAGAACCAAATATAGAAATAACTGATTGTGTTCAATGAATTTCTATTAATAGATGGGTTACAAAATTTTAGTATAAATTAATAAAATATATATTAAAAAATGATAATATAGTTATATGAAAACCATGTAAGAATCATCAAAACAGTTAGCAGTATTTACTTTCTAAACAGAATTGTTTACGATATGGATTAGAAATAATACAGCAATACAAACATGACTATACACGTGCCTTGAGCTGCTGGAAACCTGTCAAACACTGCCTCCGGACTAACCAGTACCTTATACTGACCCTTTACGATAAAGTTGAAGTTTTTTTCTCCTTCTTTGGTTTTTTGTTTAAATAATCTAAGTAAATAGAAAGATAGTAGAGTAATTTCTATTTAGTATAGTTTATAATTTTTACAAGCCCAACACAGGCTTATAATTGTGGTTGTCTGATATCTGTGAATTGCAAGTTTCACACCTAACACAGGCTTAAAATTGTGACTGTCTGATTTTTTTGTGAATTGCAAGTTTCACACTTTTTTTTTTCTCATTTTTTCCTTTCACCCTTTTATTTCTTGTTTTGTATCTTTTATCATTTACCTCTATACCTCTGTTTTTTTACATATAAAATTTTTTTTTTGTTTTTTTTGCTTCTCTACAAGAAGACATCATCAGATTGATGGTATCCTATTGTAGTGTAGCAGTTAGACGAGCAGTCTACTTCTGTTTGAGGTAGTGCAGCAGGTTGCACTTAGATACCAATAAGGTGGCTGGGTGATGCTGGACTTTAGTATTAGAAAAATTCTCTGTAATCTGTATAGTATCAAAAATTCTAATAAAATACTAGCGTGACTGCTTAAGTTAAAAATATATATATATATATATATATATATATAGATAATATTCTAATTAGTATAGATTTAATAAATTTACCAATATTTTTGTATATAAAATATTTATTTTTATAAATTTAGATTTAATTATTTAAGAAATATAACAATTTAGTAAAATGGATAGGTTGTTAACTCTCAAGTAGCAGATCTAGTATTTAAATTCTATAAATAATAATATTTAAAAAACATATCTATATTATAATAACTATATCTTGTTAAGAGGCATGACAATCTAGTGAAGTGATCAAGTTGTCAATTTTCAAGTAGCAGATTTAAAGTTCAAATCTTATAAATAATAAAATTTAAAAATTATATTTATATTATAATAACTGTTTTTGTCAATTAGTTGAATTAGTGTATTTGTAACCTTTAGTTGCACTATCTTAAATAAAAGCTTAAAGCATTTATGCAAAGTATAATATTACATCTATATAGAAAAATATTAATAATCAGTATTACATAAAACTTTAGTGCAAACTCATAATAAGACCATTGGGTACAGAAAGCAAAAGAACTGAAAAATCAAAAATTTACTTAAAAATTATAAGTAAAAAGGTAGTATAAAACTTTTAATAATGGTATTAAATTGATGAAAGTTCATGAAACATTTTTAAAGAAATAAGTAAATAAACCAGATAACAAGATATATAAAGAAGCATATGATTAATTAAGTTGTCAGAATTATTAAAGAAAAATAATACTAAAATATACTATATCAAACTACTGGATTGGAAGTTTGGAAAGTTTTGTCAATTCTGAATAGCAGTTAATAAAGAAAGATAAAAAAAATATTAAAAAAATAAGTACTAAGGTTTTAGATAAACCTTACAAGAATATAGTAATTTAATAGTTAACCCTAACTACAAATGATAATTTAGATCAAAGTAATATTAAATCAGCTGTAAGTATAAGATATAGAAGATTTCAGAGGTTTTTAGTATAAAATTAAATATGACTTAGTGACTATGATATATTTTTATCAGTTTACCAAAGTTATTGATAAAGTAAAGTAAATATAAAATCAATGTGTTTAAATAGAAGATCTATAAATAGGTTCTAGATATAGCAACTAGTATAAAACTTTTAGGCAAACTACTTAATTAAACAATAATTAAAGTTATACAAATAACTAGTATATACTCTTTTTATAATTGCTTTTATGTCTGTTATATTAACAGATACTGGCCAATATATACTATTAATGAAATCCTAAGTTATATATACTCATCTTAATATCTAAAAAAAAAAATTATATTTTATTAATTAGTTAAATTAAAGAAATGATCTGTAATCTTAAAGACATTATTTTAAATAAAAGCTTAGAACATTTATATGAAGTATAATATTTATGTATATAAAAAAATATTAAATAATTAATATTACATAAAAATTCAGTGCAAACTTATATTAAGACTACTGAGTATATAATATAAAGAAACTGAAATATAAAAACCTATTTAAAAATTTTAAGTAAAGAAGTAGTATGAACTTTTAATAGTATTATCAAACTAACAGAAGTTTTAAAAAGAATAGCTAGAATAAATTGAATAAAAATATGTATAAAGAAACATATACTAACCAGGCTATTGAGAATTATCAAAGAAAAAAAATTCTTAATTAGATATTATATTGGACCATTTGGATTAGTAATTTGGAAAATTTATAAGTTCAAAACAAGAAAAAGATGTTAGAAAGTTAAGTACCAGGATCTTAGTAAACTTTACAAAAGTATAGCAGTTTAATAATTAGTCTGACTGCAAGTACTAGTTTAGACCAAAGCAGTACTAGGTTAGCTATAAGTATAAAATATAAAAGGCTTTAATAGATTTAATACAAAGTTAAATATAACTTAATAATTATAATATATTTTTACTAATTTACTAAAATTGTTAATAAGATAGAATGAATATAAAATTTAAAGTGTTTAAATAGAGAATTCACAAATAGATTCTAGGTATGACAACTAATATAAAACTTTCAAACTTAAATTAGACAATAAATAAAGTTGTATAAATGACTAGTTATATATATCAGCAAAATTATAGATGCAAAATATTTCAAAAGAATTTGCATAGCGCAAAAATTTTGAAATAATCTGAAAGAAATTTTGAAATTTTTGTGAAATGCAAAATATTTCAAAATTTTGTGAAATAAATTTCGAAATTATAGCACTATGAAAAATTTTTCGCAATATTGTGAAAAAATTTTTTGAAATTATTGCGCAGTAAAAATATTTCGAAATATAGCAAAAGAATTTATCTAAATATATGGAGTGCAAATAAGGTGAAATAAATTAAGAATTATTTGAAGAACTCAAAAATATTTTGAAATATTTTGAAATAATTTTATTAAATATTTCAAAGTTCATTAAAATTAAAAAATAATAATAGAATAAATATTTAATCATAATATAGTAAAATTAATT
>CAJVQA010000939.1:0-28781 GCA_910591915.1 Cetraspora pellucida | reverse complement strand
TGTATACTCTTTCCATAGTTGCCCTCTGTGGTTGTAATGCAACCATTAGCTAAATGTACTATCATTAAAATCCTGGGTTGCAAGTACTCACTTTAATATTTAAAAAAAAAAAAAAACTAATTCAATTTCTTGTAAAACAGTTAAATTTAAAATATGAGTTACATATCTATAATAAAAAAAGTTAATATTGTCAAATTTTTTCTTAAATTCTTTTATTATAGATATATCATATACAATTATTAATGAAGCATTATTAGTAATTAAAATAAGAGTTTTTCTGTTAAATTAAACTTATAAAAAATATTTATAATTGCATTATACATACTAATTTCTATATATTGAACTGTGATTAGAACAATATTAAGTAAAAAATATCATAATTCTAAAAATTATCAATATAATAAATTATTAAACTAAGAAATACTAAACTATTTGATGCAGTTTATATATTTGAAATAAAAATAATACTTTGTCAAAAATATTGTTTATTACTAATTTTATTTATTGTTTTTTTTTTGTTATATTGAATTATAATAAAATTTTTTATTGTATACTAATTATAAAATTAATAATAAAAGAGTATGATAACCTAGTAAAGTGGTCAGGTTGTCAATCCTCTAAGTAATAGGTTGAATGTTTAAATCCATCAACAGCAAGAATTTGAATAATCACTTATATAATATTTGTATTATAGCAACTATTACTAATGATTAAGTTAGAATATCTGTAATAGCAGTCACACCAGTATAACTGGCAGGTTATGAGGCATATATGCAATTTTGGAGTTACATAGAGAAATGCAAACTGACAAATTAGGTGGTACAAACACTAGATAAGTCCTTGTAGCTATGTAAATCTATTGAAATTAGGTAACAAAAAGTCCATTTGGGAAAACTAAGTAGAGAGGTAGCTGAACCTTTAATGGTGCTACTGTAAAGATTAGCTCAGAAAAACAGATATACAAATTTTAGTAACCAAATAGGCAAGGACCTCTGAGTTGAAAGTCTTAGAGATATTACCAACCAGGTTGTCAGAACAAACTGAAGAAAAGAATATTGGATAGACTTAATATATCAATAGACTGGCTGTAGTTCTACACAGACTATTTAAATTAGGAGTTTGACAAAATTCAGAAATATATCAAAAGTACCAGAGTTATACTATTAAGTAGATGCTGAATTCTAAGTGAACTTTATAAGAGCATAGTAGTTTAATGATTAAATACTAACTGCAAGTGTTGGTTCTGCAATAGTGATATCTAGGTCAGTTGTAAAAATAGGTACAGAAGACTCTAAAGGGTTTACCTTGAGGATAAATTAGTTCTAAGGTTGAAACAATAATCTGGACATCTGGGTATTACCCAGTGAGTTAACACAAGTTACAGGTTCAGAGGGTTTAAAGTGAAACACCTAAGCAGGGTGTTAGGTATGCCAATTAGTGAAGAACCTTCAGGTAAACTCCTTAAATAGGTAATATAAACAAGTTATATATATAGTTAATTGTACATTCTCCTATAGTAGTTTATTGAATCACAATACCAATAAGTAATTAATAAAAGTTAAAAGACCAAAGAGGTCACCTTAATACCAAAAAAAAAATTAATAATAAAGATCAAACTTTGTAATTATTTGTTATCATGCCTTATTTTTTATAGTACTAAAATGTTGTGTATTATTTATAATCTACTTTACAACAATAATATCATGCTTTTGTTGTTTATTTAGTAAATATAAGATATTATAATTAATTTTTTTTATTTTTTTTTAATATTATAATTTAATAAGATTCTAAATAATGTTTTAATGATAAAATTTTAGTCACTAATGCAAATAAAATATTATACTTTTTACAAACAGATTCTGAGAATCAACATTAAAATATAGCTATACAGATAATTTAAAAACTCTTTTGTTTTGTGATTGTAATTTTATTAAATATAATTTGCATAATATAGCATTATTAGATATCTTGATACTTATTTTGATAACTTGGTATATTTAAAAAATCAGATTCAGGTATGCCTAATAATTCATCTTGACTATCTTGTATATCTATAAAAGAATTATTATATTTATTATAAGCTTATTTACATTTATTATAATATAGAATATAATATAAATATTCAATTACAACACTATACTTTCAATTATCTTAAATAACCAAATAATCCTGACCTATTAAGAACATTTACTCATATTTGGATCCAACAATTACAAAACAATTACTGGTCTTCTATCAACATTTTTTTACATTCTAATTTAATTATTAATAATCCTGATTATTTAACTATAAATTTTAAAATAATTTAGTTTATTAAACATTTTAGTTGAATATTTTTAAATAATTTAATTTATAATATTCTATATATTTTAAATGACAGAACTATTTCTCTTAAATCTTTTTTCTTTTATTCTAAATATTCTGTTTTTAAAAAACAACTTAGATATCATAAACTTCTCTTTTTTGATCAACTTACTACATATAATAATTTATATTAATTATATTAGCAATGCATTTCTTTTAAACTAAACAAACTCTCTAAAGGTGTTATTTCTTAATGGTTTACTATCTTTAAGGATATTACTACTAATTATTTTTATCAATATACATTATGTGATCATTTTAAGCTACCTTAAACAAACTAGTTTTCTTATACTACTGGTTATTTTATCTCTAATACCAAAGCTTGGCTATTTATTGTTCTTAATAATCAAATAATTATTGATAAAGCTAGAAGTTATAATAGTCTTACAGGTCTTACTTTTATTATTTACTAGTATTGCTTATTCTAGTTCAGTTTTTTTATCTCTACTCTATTCTTTTTTTACTACTACAATATGTCCTAGATGTTATTTTAATTTTAATTTAATTATTAACAAATATACTTTTTTTATTTTTACAAACTTAGTTACTAAATTATTTTGTTATATTAATTCTAATAAAACTTTGAACCTATTGTGAAACCCAAAATGTGATCAGTATATGTAATGAAGATCCTGAATGTCAGAAATATCAGATATGTCAGATATATCAAATATGTCAGATATATCTAATATATCTGCTATATTATATAAGTGTGATATATTAAATAAATATGATATATATGATAAATTAGACATATACAATATATTAAATATGTTTGAAATATTAGATAATCTTATAATGTAAATAGACAAAAATGTTTATTATAAATAAAAAGCAATTCGCCTAAGCCAAAAGACTAGTGATTACAATTACAAAATAATAAACTAACTATCTGACCCATAGTACAAGTAAAGTGTTACCTTATATAACTAGTTATTATTATTAATCCTATTTCTAACAATACTGTTAATCTTAACAATAAACTAAACTTGTAATTGATCGCTTACCTAGTTACATGCCTAGTAAACTGTAATTAAAGATTTAAGAAGAGTTCTAACTCCAATTTGATGTCGTGAAATCCTGGTTAACAATAGAAGAATATAAGAAATTAGAAGAAGAGTAGGTTGAAGAAAAGACTTAAAAGAAGAGACCAGTACTTACTTACAGACAATAATCCACTTGTTAAATCTAACACATCTGTTTTGACTTAGCCACTATAGTTACATAAGAGTTGGAATAGTTTAGCAACAGACTTACTGATTTCTGAGACAACACTACATGCCAACTTTTTTAATATTATATATTCTGTTTCTATATAATGCCCTTTACATATTTTCACTACCTTCTTTATTAACAATTATCTCACAACAACTGCTTTGTATATTTTAACTAGATCAACTTACTAATAATCTACAGTCTATTACTAACTCTAATTATAATCTATTTACTATTTTATTCTATACTGATAATTCTGTTATTAATCTTAGTACCTTTCAATGCTTTATAAGTATAAGTTAGATTCAAGTAAATAACTCTATAACTTCTTATTCATTTTAGACATAAGTTAAACTCTAATTATACTCTTTTAAAGCTAAAATACTTATTATTCTCTTAGCAATTATTACTGCTTTTAGGAACTGATTTGTTTATATATTTATCGAATCACAATTAGTAATTTTCAAATACTATAGTATTTGCCTATTGGCATCTAAACTTTCTTATACTCATACTCTATACTTTTCTATCTATTACACTCTTATCAACTTTATTAACTTATACAATATTTAGCCTATTTATTACAAAGTTACTATATACCAAAATGATCTATTCAATAATTTTGCTAACTAACTTGTTTACAACTACCAAATATTACTTTTTTTAATATTTTTAACTAATAATTCTTATAATCTTGCTTATACTTTATTTATTGATCAACTTTCTATTAAAATTTTTATTTGATACTCTGTTTGTACTATTTGTTAAACTCATATTATGAAGTTTAGTAACTTAGTAAAGTAGTCAGGTTCAGAGTTCAAATCCCAGTGTCAACAAAAAATTTGAAAATTCTCTTTGTATTATGCTTAACTGTTTCTTGCAATTGGTTGAGATAAGATACCTGTTACCTGTATTATATCACATAACTAGCAGGTTACATGGCATTTGTGTAACAGTCATATGACATTGTTCTTTAGAACAAGGTCTGTAGTTGTACAAAAAAATGCAAACCAGTACTAGGTAGTGCAAACTTACAATAAGTCCTCATAGCTATGTAAATCATAAGAACCAAAAGAATGATTTGGAAACCCACTTGGAAGACCTAAGTAGAAAGGTAACCTGAACTTTTGACAGTGCTACTATTAAGACTAGACTTATAAAACAGAGCTAGAACTTGAAACTAGACAAATATGCTAGGCTTTGATGAAAAACCAGATGAACCAATCAGGCTGTCAAAATTTCTAAATTTCAGAGAAAAAGGATACATGCTAGCAAACATGTAAACTAGAAGTGTATAGTTTTGATCTACTTTTCTAAGCTAACTGGAATGGCAGCTTGATGGAACTTGAATTAAATACCAAAGTAGTAAGAATATGTTGTAAAGTTAGTACTGATATTAAGGTAAACTCTACAAAGGCATAGTAGTTTAATGATATACTTTGACTGCCAGTATTAGTCTTAGCCATAGCAATATCAAGTCAGCTGTAAGAATGGGATATAGAAGATTTTGAAAGGTTTAGTACAAGTTTAAAGATTCTAAATAACTGCTTTAAAGACTTAGTTACTATGGCATATTTTTACCAACATCAGCTAGAGTTGTTGGTAAGCAAAGATAGATAAGTGAATATAGCAACTAAAGTCGTTAAATAGAGAACTTACAAGCAGGTTTCGGGTATGGCAGCTAGTATAGAACCTTTTAGTAGACTATTTAAATTAGACAATGACTAAAGTTATACAAGTGGCTAGTTGTATACTCTTTTCATAATTGCCTTCTGTGGTTGTAATACATTCATTAGCCAAATATACTATCAATAAAATCCTGAGTTACAAGTACTTATCTTAATATTTAAAAAAAATTAAACTCATATTATAATACTTTGAACATTTCAATATTAAAAAATCTTTAGCTTTGCTTCAACTTTTATTTCTCTATTCTCAAAACCTTCATGTTAAAATTCTTTTAGATAAACTAACTGTTATCTATATTTTTTACAAATATAATTCATCATACTCATTTTTTGTCATCAATATAACTAAACTAGTTCTTTACTATATTGAGTCATCTGTTCTATTATTCAAACTATCTATTACCTAGTTTTTAATTCTCGTAATTATATCTTAAATGCAACTGCTCATAATATGTTTACTATTCTTGTTTCTGACTTATATAAAGAAATTCTTATACTTAATAGTTTTAAACTGCATAACTTTTTATACATACTATCTTTTACTTCTATTTTATCTGGTCTAGTTCTTACTAATTTTATTTCTTTTATTCATACTATTTTTATTTTTTGTTATACTGTTACTTCTCTTTTTATCAAACTTTTTCTTCATTTAAACCAACAAATATTCAAACAAATATGGATTTCATATTGTATTTCATGTTCTGCATAGTCTTAAATTACACTTTTTACTAATTTAACTTATAATTCTTCTTTTAGTTTACTCTTACCTTCTATTTCAATACTATAAATTATTACTAAAATTGTCTTTTGAACTATCTAATAAATTAAATATCATATTTCTTTTTTCTATATATTACTAACACTCAAATCTAAGTAAGTCTTGGCTATTCTTATAGGTTTAGATTGCAAATTATATGTTTGAGTTTTTATTTTTTATATGTAATTTAAAAGCAAGCTTTTATTTGTAAAAACTTTAATTGAATTTCAATAAAGTTAAAGATATAGTTTTATTATTAATATTTAAAAATATATATATAATATACATACAATTTGTATATATTTTAAATAAACTAATATAATTAGATATTTAATTTTTATATTAATTTATAAATAAAATTTAATAAATTTATATCTGTAAACAATTATAAATATATAATTATATTAAGAATTTTATATATAATAAACTAATAGTTTAATTTTTTTTTTTACTTTTGATAACCATAATGGTCAACCAATCATAAGTTTATTTATAAATGTTTGATACAGACAATATACAAATATAATTATATCTAAACTCTTGTACTATTATTATGCAATTACCCTAATTAGCACTTATGAGTAATCTGCTAAAGTCTGAATCAAGCTTATCTATCTGTTATCTTATAATTAAACAACACTAATTTTATATCATTTATTAATAAAGAGATAAAAAACTTTTTGTTAAAAGGAAAATACACTAAAAAAAATATGTATAAAGAAAAATATAAAAAAAAACAAATTTCAAGAAATGAAAGAGAAAAGAGTTGCTAATAAAGGTCAGACAAACAGTTACTAATTATAAAGGCTGTATTGGCCTATTAAAAATTATATGTTACTAAATACAGTAATCTTTATTTTAACTCTATCTAAATAATATATTTAATAATAAAGCTTATATTCTAAAAGAAACAATTTAACCAAAACTGAACTAGCAGAGAATTTTTCATATGTCAAACTCTCTAACTTCTTGTCACTAAATACATCATTATATATAACTCATTATATTTTTCAACAAATTTTACATTTTGATACTTGTTATATTTTTAACTAATTATTTTATTTTTTGCCAAAAATCTTCAATCTTGTCTTATTGTTGTTTTTTTCAAAACATATATACTTATACTTTATCTATAACACAAACTTTTTTAAAATTGAACTGATAAGCAATCCCAATTTGAAAGGATCAACAATGCTAATTTTAATAAAAATAAACAGATTGCTTACTTTTTTATAAAAATTTTTTGGAAAAAAGTAGAAAAAGAATTTTTTAGAATATTAACTATAATAAGTATAAAAGTTTATATTATATAAAATAATATATTCAACTAGGCTTCTATCTTTACTGTTGTTCAAATATAGTTTAACAAAAACTTTCTTAGTTATAGTTAAAATTACTTTTTCAATAACTTTATAGACTTCTACCAAAAAGTCAAACCTATAATAAGCTGTCTTTTTCAATTCATTTTCATATCACCTATATGCAATCTGAAACTCTTGAGCTTAGACACTATATGACAAAGTTTTGTTATATATAAACATACTAACTATATAATTTTTATAAGTTAGTATATATAAAAAATTGGTGCAAAGGATTATTAGGAAGAGTTATATGAATGTGATTAAACTAATAGCTTATTCTTAATGCAAAAATAATTTATTAGAAAGTAATTGTATAATTGCATTTATAATAATAACATTATTATTAAGAATATTTATAATTTATACTAAAAGTTATTAATATTCAGAGTGTTATATTTTAACAAATTGATTAAGAAATAGAAGTTAGCTAAATTAAATTAAAATGTTCAAAACCTTAAAAACCTTATGTAACCTATAAAAAGACCATAATATCTAACCCCTATTTTAGTATTAAACTGCATCCTAACTCTAATTTTTGATAAAAAAAAACTAAAAACAATTATAAAATAGAGAAAGATTATCAATAACCTCTAGTATAAAATACATTTTTTTTATTATTAATTAGTTTAAACTGGCTAAAAAATGAAAATTAAAAACTGTATAACTAATCAAAAAAACCAATATTACAGTTATATAGCCAAGTTATCTAAGTTTATAATTCAAGCATGACCTAAGTCTATAATCCAAGCTAAAGACTCAAACCTAACTTAAGCCTATAACTTAAAACAACTTAGGCCTATGTTTCAAAGTCTATAACTCAAGCCAAACACAAGCTTATGACTTAAAATAACTCAAGTTTATAACCTAAGTATATATGACATTATTTATTAAAACAGCTCTTTTTTGCATTTTTTCAAAAAATAAGTTTTTATTGAATTTTTATAAATTTTAACATAATTGACATTTTTCAATAATAAATAAAAGTTGATTTATATAATAAAAAATTAAGATAATATTAAAGAAAAATTATATATAACTGCTCAAGACCATTATAATACAAGATTACCCAATAGTCATCTGTTATTTTAATCAATCAAAATTATAAAATTTATTAATCCTGAATTAGTTTAAAAATTAAAATAAGTGATTAAACTCAATTATCTTAAAATAAAAAATATGTAAAAAAAAAAGCTGTTTTAATTAATAACATTTTATATAATCCAAGCCTAAAATCTAAGTCTATAACTTAAGCCTAAAACTCAGATCTGTTATGAATCCAAAATCTTATATATATAAAAAATAAATAAATAAGATTAGCAATTCTTTCACATTATATTGTTAAAGGTAAAATTAACACCTTATAGAACCTGCAAAATAGACATTATTGTGGCATAATTTTGTAATTAGAGTTGCCTATGACAATCCATCTAAAACATGTATGTTTGGCTTTAAAGAAGCCATATAAAAGTACATAAGCCTCTATGTGAGACCTTACTACCCTCTCCAATTAGAGTAAAGTCAACCTGGACCAACCTGTTGCACTGAGAATAGATATTGACTTCATCTGCCTTACTTGGATTAGATGTGAAGTGATGTCAAGAAGATGCAATTAAAGACAATATAATGAGTTTTAGCCTTAGAATTGTAAAACTAAAACATTTTTTATCAGTTCTATAAAAGCTGTGAGAAATGTTAAAGAATAAAAGGCTGTATAAAAGAGGTTAAATGTTATAACAAATAAGGTTAAAAAGTGTTAAAAATAATAAGAAAAGTTATGGTCTTGCATAGGCTTTTTTTCCAGTTAATTTATTATAAAAAAGGTAAAATTTTTTCTTTTTGAAAGACAGTTCAAGAGTTCAAGCTCATAGTTTAGAGTCATATAGTAATATAACTCTATAATTGTATTTTTCTTTACAAAATATTAATAAAATTTAATAAAACTCTTTGACCTATAATATATCATAACACTCCTCTTTAATTATCTTGACCAATAACAAATCAAAAAACTGCCTCTATTAATGTTATATGGTTTTACTATTTTTTTAGTAACAATTCATCATATTTGTCCTATTTCTGAACTTAATATTATTATCCATCATGATATAAACTTAATAATATAGAAATTAATGCTTCCAAATCTAACCTTTTTTATATCAAATCCAAATTCTTAACAAACTCAACCTTTTCTTTTACAATAAGCAATCAGATTATTCTTTCCAGAAAATCTCAAAATGTAATATGCTACCTTGGTATCTTTTATAATAGTGAAGGTTTTTTTATACCAACTCTTAATTAAATTCAAAATAAAATCAAAAACTTTCTTATTCTTATTTAATATAAAAAAGTAATATCCTTACAAATTTTAGCACTTTTTAATCTAATTTTATAATTTTTATTAGAATATCTGCTTCAAAGTATTCTAATTTATGCAAATACATTATTTAAATTTACTTATCTATTTACTATTGTTGAGTTTATATAATTGCAACTCTGTTATTCCACAATTTAATATCTCATGTAATGTACAGTAAGTAATCTTTTTGAAAGAGGATGTTAGATTTGGCTGATGGGTAATTAAGGCTTTCAGTTACTTTGGGTCAATAAATATAAGTAGGATAAGTCATGTGTACAGAAACTTAAATGAATAATAATATTTATTAAGAGTTTACAAGATTTATAACAGTATTAGTATGAGGGTTTTATAAATGATGATATAATGTATTAAAACTTGTTTATTAATAAAGCAAACTTGATATGTCATCCTCTAGGGTCATTTTGGCTTTTATTTATATTATTTTTTTAATTATAACTTCTTTAATTATATTAATCTTATTAAACCATTTAATTTGATTCTTATAATTTATCTACTTAAACCTATTTATTTAATAAATCACTCTTCTCTAATAAATCTCTTTTATCTAATTAATTTCACTTTCTTGATTTATTTAATTAATCACATTAATGCAATTAATTGTGAGATATCTATATTGAGGAATTGATCATTGCATCTGTTCTTATATAAGGTTCCAGCATCTTAATTTCATCATGTTATTGGGCCTCACACTATTTATACTAAAAAAATGCTATCACTAGCCAAAAACATTAACAATATAATGCTTACCAACCCACTTACTTTTAATTTACCATTCTTCAATAATATTATTCAAAAAGTTAGTATTATATAATTAATACTAAATGTATTTTTAATATACTACCAATTCTCAAAAACATTGGTATTTAATTTATTAAAAGCTAACTAACTAAAATATAGTCTTTTCAACTTTTAACCAATATTTTAGTTAATTACTATTGTAAAAACAAAACTATATTTTACTTTTTTATCTTTCTTAACTTGTTCTAAATAATATCTTTTTTTCAATTAATTCACAAATCTTTCTCTATTTTTTATTAATACCAAAAAACTCTTATACTATTTATAATATCCTATCAGTTAACCCATTTATAACTACTATTAATAGTCTTAAAAATAATAAAATTATCTTTTTAGAACAAATTACAATTGCAGAAACAAAAATATTCTTCTATAGAATAATATATACTTATGCACAAATAAACCAACTAAAGATTATTAACCACAATAGTTTACTCAAATTCAACAACTAAATTAATCTAATTCTATCAATCTAACTTGGCTTACTATAAATCTACCTTCTATAAATCTTTTTTTTAACTTAACTAAATTATTATTATCACACTCATCCTCAAACTCCTTTTTTTTTTTTACTAACTTTATTATACAAAAAATCAACTATTTTATATTTTTTATTAAACCACTTTCTAATGACTTTCTTCTTTAAAACTTTTTATCTACTTTAGGTCTTTTATAGCTTCTTTCAACTTCTAATCATCTAACACCAAACTATTATTACTTTTATTTACCTTATAATCTAACTAACAAATCAAATAATCAAAAATCATTCAAATTGATTTTAAAAAAATTCTAGCTTTAATCAATATATATAACACCACTTTCTTTTAACTACTCTCTTTATTACAATTACAAATAGTTTTACCATCTTATAATATTCAACTTATTTAACAATTTGTTCATTTATTAATATACTAAAAACAATAACTAATCTCATCTATCTTATTTTTTAACTTAATACAAACAAACTATATTTTTATACTGATAGATCAATTAAAAATCTTCAAACTCCAAATAAAAAATCTAATATAGAATAGATTTGCAAATATGATATATTGATAAAATTCAATGCAGCTATAAAATCTTATTTTGACTTAACCTACACTAAACTCAAAGCAGTTCTTTATCTTTTATTTGCAGTTTCATTTAATACTTTCTTAAATATTTATATTAATAACAGAATTGCTATTAAAATTCTTAAACAGTCTATAAATTTTTAAATCTATAAAAACTAAAAACTGAAATATTATCTACTATATAATTATTTTAAACATTTTAAAAATATTACTATTACCTTTTATAAGTTAAATTACATTCTACAGACTCATTTACAACAAAGCAAATTTATTTACTAAACAAAAAACTTCAAAATCTATTATTAAACTCAACAATTCAAAATTTAATACTTCAAATCACTTCTTATAGAACAATTTCCTAATTACTTTTAAAGTTCATACCTTTATTAAAAATATTATAGCTATTCAAAAAATTGCCAAATTGTTAAATTTAAAGTTTTTTCAAAATATTATCAATATTAAATAGACTCTTTTATTTAAAATTATTTTATTACTAATGATAACTTACAAAAATACTCTTTTTATATCAAAATTTTTACCAATAACTTAATCACTATACAAAACTTTAATATTCATTATCTCTACCTTTATATTATACCTAATTGTTCCTACTGCACAAATACTAAAGATACTCTTCACTTATTTACATATTTTAGCAATACTACAAATATTTTACAATTACTTAAAAACACTATATATGACACTTTTCTATTACTTTAAATTATTAATACAACCTCAACAACTCTATTAAATATCCTTTTAAATTTTACATTTTATCTCTTAAATCCTTAATACAAATATATTTTATACATTATTACTGGAACTTATTTCATTACTATATATAAGAACATCAAAACACTTATTAATAAACAAACAGATAATTTTATACTTTATCTTTTACACAATCTACTTAACTAGTATCACCAAGATCTTTAGTTTACTTATAATATATACTAATACTAATAAAAAAACTCTCACAACATCACATCAAAATTCAAACATACTAAAACAATTACCAACTTTATTCAATTCTTCAAACAATACTAAAACTTTTCTTTAATATATAAATATTATATCTTTAATTACAAAATAGCTCTTATAAGATTACTCTTTAACAACTTGTATAATTTAATGTTCAGACAATTACTCTAAGATTTCTTTCAACCTATCCTAGCTAGAACCTAATTTGAATAGTTAGCTATAGTACTCATAAAAAATAGGTGGTATAATATCATATTAGGTGTCTTATTGTAGCACAAATATAGTTTAAAAATTTTTAAATCTAGAACTTATATTTTTATATATAATAAAGTTTCTACTTGTGCATTATTTAACAAAAAAAAAAATTAGCAATTAGTAATATTAATAAACAATGCATTAATAATGTAGTTATAGTTCTGTAATATTTAGGTAGTTCTATAATAATAATTAGTAATTAGTAATAGAAAAATACAGAATAAAAAAAAAGAAAAATGTATATTTAGCTCTCTAGTCTGTTTAATAAATATTCAGTATCTGATGTTTAATTTTCTATTATTTGGCATTACACTTTTGTATCTGCATTGTGTCTTTATTACTATATACCTAATTGGTTAATCTTGTATTATAACAGTTTGAACAGACTAAAACTCTCAGACTTACATCTATCAAAGATCATATATCTTAATTTTAAAGATTAAACAAATCTGTTATTAATAATACCTATTGGTAATAATAATAATAAAAAAACTAACTAACTAATTACAGCAATAATAAATGAAAAAACAACCAGACCTTAATATTATTCTTATTGCATTGCAACAAATTTAGCAAAAAAACCAATTGTTAAAACAAGAAAGTATGAATATTTACAATGAACTTAACTAACTATTGCAAGAAAGAGCTTACAACTAACCAAAAAAGCCTAAAGTTAGTCTGTTTGACAAGTTTAATAGGACCTTTTTTTAAATTTAAAAGATATTTAAACAAATATAGCTTATTATCTGTTTACAGTCTAGCTGTTACTCTAGTAATAGAACTCAAATAAAGTTGCTTAGTAGTTTACTTGTAGAATTAGCTTTGGCATAGTTTGCTTTACTTCTTAAAAAAAAATTAGTATTGCTAAATGATTTTAATAGTTTATTAGAAAGTTTGAAACTATGTTTGGTAACTTGGACAAGATCAAAATAGCAAATAACAAAATCAGAAAACTTAATTAAGTATTTAAATTAGCTTTATGCTATGTTTTAGAATTTTGTTAAATTTCTAGTAACTGAATTGAAAAAAGTAATGTTAATTGACCAATTTTAAATAGGGCTTAAAAATAATTTGAAAGTTTTATTACTCACTATAAAGGACTTTACAATATTGAACTATATGATATCTAAAGCAATACATTGTAGCAACAAGTTATTTAAATAACATTATAAATGGCAAAACCATACTACAGAATGAAATAATCTAGTATCCAGCTATAGTAGACTCAATCTACCTTTAAAGCCAATGCAAATTAATTTAACAAGAACAAAAACTTTTCAAAAAAAGAAAAGCAGTAATAATAAGTCAATAATCTTTGCTTATACCATGATAATCTAATTACATTGCTAAAAATTGTTCAAAAAAAAGCATCATCAAGCATAGGATTATTGCTACAAAAACAAATTTAAAAAGTTTAGAAAAAAAAAACACCAATTGCAATAAAGAGTTTGCAGTTGAATAGAACTTATAACAAAAACTTTAAAAATTTGCCTCTTATATCCTAATAGATACTTTTGTTATATTAGTTTTTATACAGCTTCTAGACAAATCAGTAAGAGATATACTAATGTTAATAGCATATTAAGATATCTAGACCCTTCTTCTCAAAAAGAATGCACTAATAACTAATATATTAAGCAACTTTTGATAAGTATTGAAATAGAAAAGAGAAAGTACAAGATTTAAAAGCTGTAATCCATTATTTGATTTACTTTGTGTAGCCTAATTACATAATGAGTAACTTACTAATTTATCTTAAGAGAAAGTTAAAGAATTATTACTTAATTAAAGGGCAATTGTTTAGAAGTGCCATCAAGGTCAAACTACTCAGAAGAGTGCTTTACAAAAAGGCAGAGAAGAATTAAAATTTGAGAGCAAGCTATAAGAGCCTCAAAGAAAAAAGAGGTTATAGAGAAATCAATGCAATAGTATGAAAGATGGTAGCAAATTATAGATAGGGTGTTAGTAGTATGTACAAAGATGATATCTAAAGAACCTATACATGTGCTAGCCACAAACTGAATATTTATAAATTATTTGTTGATTGTATAGAACCTCTGCTCAGAACCAGTATCAGTTACAAGTATATAATTGTTGAAGTTGAAAACTTAACTGAATTCATCAAGACTAGAGTCTTAAAAAAGAAAAATATAAAGTCTAAAGCATTGTTTGTATGAAAAAATATAATTACATAACATAGTTGTTCTGCAAAATTGATATTAATCTATAGAACTGAATTCAAAAATAAATTGGTTAGTAAGCTTACTAGTTATTTAAAGGTTAAACAATACTATAGTATAAGCTATTATTCTGAAGCCAATAGAAGAGCAGAAAGAACTGTACAGAAGCTTATCTGAATATTAAGAAAGGTTTGTATTAAAAAAACAAAACTGGTGGCATCAGTATATATGTGAAGCTGTTTGGGCATTAAACATAACAGTTAGTAACTTTGAGTATTTACCTTTTTCTTTGGTATATAGCAGAAACACTATTGCCTTAATAGAATTAATACTCAATAGTTATTAGGTAATTATAAGTAAGAATGAATATTTATCAATAAGTTACTAAAATTTAGAAAATTACAGATAAAAGAGTTAGTTAACAAATTAAATTAAGTATGCCAATATAAAAATAAGATTTATAAGAAATAAAAGAAGTTCTATAATCATTATACTAACTAAAGTAAGAAAGAAATAGCAATAGAAGACTTGATACTAATGTATAATTTAACTTTGAAAATGACATATTTGAAAAAGCTGAATTACTGCTGAATAGAACTCCTATATTAGAGATCTGCATTGGGTCCTCTAGTCTAGTTCAGCCTGGCCCAACCTGAAAATTTTTGTAAGCCAGGCTAGATCTGAAGCAAAATTTTATAATTGCAAGCTAAGTCAGGCCTAAAATTTTGCAAAATTATATAAAAAATTTTGCAGACTAGGTTAAAGAAAAAATTTAATTATATGCAGGCCAGGCGAGGCTGGTAAAAAACTTTTGACTCTAAATGTGAGCCAGGCTGGGCCTAAAAAATATGTAATTTGCAGGCCTTTACTCTATATAGTTAGAAATATAGAAAAGCATAAAATTAATATTATCTTAATAAAGTAAAAGCTACAGAATTAAGAGACTGCTTATTAAGAATAAGGTTAAATAACTTTGTTAAAGAGTTGATATTATAAAAGTTTGTGATTATAATAACATCAATTATAGAGATCTAGCATTTATAACAAAGTAGCACAGCATATAGTGCATCTATTTGAAATGTAACATCAGATACATTAAATAAATAAATAAATAAAAAAAGAAAAAATCTAATTATCATCTGTAATAATATAAGTTTTGCTAAAATTTAGAATTAAAGTACAGTTTAAGATCAAAAAAGAAATTAAATATAATAGTTTAAATTTTAGATTACACTAGGTTTTTGGAGATTCTGAACATTTTTACTTAGTATACCTGATACCTGTTTCTTAGTCTTATTTTTGAAATATAGCACTATAGGTAATAATTATTTATAGTGCAAATTAAAATTCTCTATAAAAAAAATTAAAAAAAATAAATATATATAATACAATAAATAAATAATAAGAAAGACTTCAAAGCAAATTATGTATTATGAGCTCATATGATTATCAGTATAGAACAGATCATATAATTAAGGTATAAGAGAATAAATTTGTAATAAATTAGTAATATATACTAGTCAAATATAAAAAAATTGACTACTGATTAAAATGGCTGATTCAGCCTGAACTTGACTGTTAATTATTGGCTAATTTTATACTGAATGACAAGTTAAAATCAGTATTTAATTGACAGTTAATTGCTAAAAATATTTGGTATAAATTTGGCTAATTAATTAACAGTCGAGTTCAGACCAAATCAGCTATTTTAATTAACAGGCAAATAATATAATAAATCAACTTATAATTGGCAGTTGATTACTAATAACATTTGGCTCAAATATGAAAATTCAACACCTGAATTCTGGGTAAATCTTAATTCATTCAGAATTCAGGTGTCAAATTTTAAAAGCAAAATTTATACTAAATGCATATTACTATATATATAATTAAAACCAGTTTATTAAAAGCATTCAAAACTTGCTACCAATTATATATTTTTATTAGCAAAATAAAATAAAAAAATAGATACAAAATTTATAAAAAAGATATTTCTAAAAAAATGTTAAACCCTTTGCTTTCTTTATTATTCTTCTATAGAATCAGAAGCTGATCTTTTACCAATTCTTTTTTTATATATTTGTGTATCTTCACTATCATTACTATCTTCACTTTCATAGCCTCTTTTTTCACTGCTACTTTTCTTTTCTTTTTCCTTCTCTTTATCCTCCTCTTCCTTCTCACTCTCATCCTCATCCTTATTACTTTAATTACTTTTGTTATCTTTATTTTCATTTACTGCCCAATCAGGAACATTATCAGACCAGAGTGCTATCAGTGTATATGATAGTTGATGGGAATATCTAAAATTAGGTTTCGTAGTTGTATCAAGAATGTTATGTAATAGATTAATTAACTATTAAAATAAAAAACATCAAAATTTTATATAATTAATAAATTAAAATTTGAAATATTGAATTTTGTTATGTATTTGATTGATTTTGGATATGTCAAATGATATGCTATGTATATTATTTGACATATCAAATATCAATCATTGAATTTTTACTAGTATAATACTAACAAAAAAAAATTATCTTTTTTAACCTTCAAAACAAACCATAAACATTAACATACATATGATCTTTTTTGTCCTTTTCTTGACTAGTATTTGTTAATTCAGGTGAATGGACATTATTATTTGTTAATAATTGTATTACTTTCTTCATGTTATAATCAGAAATCTGCTTGTTCTTCTTTCTATGAAGGTACTTGAATGCTGCAGCCTATGGAGACATTTTCTGTAAAATTAAATTAAAAAATTTAATTTAATTTTGAAAAAAAAATTTAGTAAATTATGACTTAAAATCAACATAAATTTAGTTAGGAATTTAGGCCGATTTTAAGTTATAATATATATAAAGGAAAAATTCATACATCAGTTTTTTGGTAATTTTTATGCATGTGTTTATCAAAGTGCATGCTTCAGGATCTATCTTGACATATAGACCTAGTATTACATTTTGATTTGAGATGCTGCTTTAACATGTCAGCCAACTCAGTCTGATCAGTGCCAAATCTTTTAGAAAGAAGATCATATAGCATAGGGATCATAGTTTCAATCAAATGGTCACTTTGTTTCTGTCATGTTCATCAATATTAAGGCCAAATTCCCTACCTCTTTCTTTGAGAATTACAAAAAGTTTATGCTATTAATAATAAAATTAGGTTTGATTAAAAAAAATAAAAATAAAATAAAATAAATATATGTCAAATATTAATAAAATTAGGATTGATTTAAAAAAATAATTAAAAATATATTAAATATAATTTAAATATATAATTGAAGTGCCTTTCTTCTAGCCTTATTATTTTCAAAACTATGCTGTCTTGCTGTTTTCTCTACACTCCTCACAGGAGCAGGCCTTCTTTATGCAGCTAATGAAGTTTCAGCTCTATTTTCTTCTTTCCACTCAGCCTGCTTCTGTGTCATTGATGCATGATAGCTTAAAACTTGCAATGCACTAATATTATTGATTAATGTAGAATAGGAGTTTTGTAATGCTTCAATTGTATCCTCTAAAACATTATTTTATGGTCATGGTCTCTCTGGATCTCATGTAAATCATTGATTTCAGTCTACAGTAAACAATTTTCTAAAAAAAAAGAAATAGTTGCAAATTGAAGAAAAAAGAAAAAATATATAAATATTAGTTATAAATCAGTATAAATTCAGCTACTATTTAAATAAAAAATTAATAAAATAAATATTAATTATAAATTCTATGAATTCAGCTACTATTAATTCAGCTATATTTAAATAAAAAACATAATAATAAATATTAGTTATAAATCGATATGAATTCAGCCACTATTTAAATAAAAAAAGCAACAAAAAGAAAAAAATAAAATATAATAAATATTAGTTATAAATCAATATATATTTGGTAGTCATTCAAGAAAGAAAGAAAAATAATAATTATAAATATCGACAAATATTCAGTTAAATAAAAAAGATTAGTAAATAAAATATTAGTTATAAATCAGTATAAATTCATCACTATTTAAACAAAAGAGTAAGAAAAAAATTAGTAAATAAAATATTAGCTATAAATTAACATAAAAATTCATCACCATTCAAGTAAAAAAAGAAAAAAATTAGTAAATAAGTTACAAATCAGCATGTTCTCTTTTTTTACATTAAATAAAAATTTATTATTCTTAAGCCTTCTATTTCTATCCAATAATTTACAATTTGATAAAGATTCCACTTATTCACTACTTCTACTTCTGCTTCTACTACTTCTGGATTTCAATGGTAAACAAGGTAAACAAATAGTAAGAATGATGAAAGAAGCAGTAGTTCTTTGAGAAGAAATAATAATAGCTGACTGAGTCAAAATAGTGAATGGTTGGGTCCAAATGGAGGATGATACAGTCAAAGTGGTGGATGGTTGAGTTGAAGGGATGGTTGATGGTTTGAATGAAGTAGTTGATAATCTGGTCAAAGTAGTAAATAGTTTGGTCGAAGTAATAAATGGTCTGGTTGAAGTAGTGGTAAATTGTTAGGTCAAAGTAGTTGATGGTCTGATAGAAGTAGTGATAGATTGTTGGGTCGAAGTAGTTGATGGTCTGGTTGAAGAAGTAATAAATAGTTGGGTTGAATGAGTGGTGGATGGTTGGGTTGAAAAAGTAGTGGATGGTTAGGTCAAAAAAGTGATAGATTGTTAAGTCAAAGAAGTAGTAGATAGTTGAGTGGCAAATCTAGAAGGTTGTGATATTTGTTAAATACATCTTGTTCTAGTCATGATGAAAAAAAAGATAAAATTTTCAAATAAAAATCTAAGAAAAATTTGAGAAATAAAGTTTTTTAAAAAGAAACAGTTTGAATTGAGTATATTTATAAACATTTTTAAATTCTGATCACTTAAATGACTAATTGAAAAATAGCATACATTGTTTTTGAATTCATGTTCTGAAATTAAAATATGATTAGTATTATATCATAATCAGTATATTTGTTATATGTCAATTTACAATTTACAATTCATACATTATTTTCAAAATTATACTAATTAGAATAACATGTTAAATTTAATTATACTAATATTAATATTTTTTTTAAGAAAATTTTTATTAGTATTGATTTATATCATTTCAAATTAACATGACTTCAAAAACTATATATAATATTATAGTCGATTATAATAACTGATTATATAAAAAATGACTTGTCATATCTAAACTATAATATAAAACCAAAACAACATATAATACTATCATTAGTGATCAGTAATTTTTTGCCAAGTAATGATTTACTTAATTTTATCTTTGACATTTATTTATTCAATCTAATTATTATCATGGTATTTAAAATATTATTTAAAAACCAACATAAGTTAATCAATTGTTTTATATCCTTCGACCAATATTTAATTATCTTTATGCCAATTATTCATCTATAATTCATCTAACTATTGTTGTAATATTTAAAACATTATTTAGAAATAACAAAGAGTTAATAGTTTTTGCTCTTCAATTAATATCTGTTATCACGCCAATTATTCACTAAATATAAATCATATAAATAATAGATATCTAGCACCATTTGTATTTGAACAATGCTATTCAACATGTTGAATTTTCAGTGCTCAAGTCATTATATATTAAATTTTTTAATTCAAGTCATATAATAGTTGTCAAATTGTAGCATTTAATAAGTTGAATTTTTTAATTTCAAGTCATTAAATTATTATTATTATCAAATTATAGCTGAATGTTTTAATTGAGTCATGTGATAGTTGTCAAATTATACATTAAAATATGTTGAATTTTTTGACAATCTATATTAATTGTTGAATTGTGATATTAATAATAATTATCAAAATTCAACTGTCAAATTTTAACAAAATTAGTTCAAAATTAGATTAAATTTGACAGTTAAATTTTAATATAATAAAATTAGTTAATAAAATTCAACCTATATTATAAAATTAGATTGATCTAATTATCCAAATTTTGTTTATATCAGCAGATTGAAAACTGGTTCTATAATATATAATCATATAATGATTGTGAAAAACCTTCACAATTGGATTAGTAGTTTGAATTCACCATAGTATATCTAAAGAAAAGAGAATAATAGATATTAAAGTATTAGTAAAATAAGATAACTACTAATTGAAGAAATAATTATTCTAAATTGCTCATAATGCATAATCATATAATGATCATAAAGGTCCTTCATGATTGAATTATTAAATTTGAATCTGCCATAGCATATCTAAAAAAAAGAGTTAATTACTAATTAGAAATTTGGCAAACTCTTATCAACTTCATTAACTCATACAACATTCAGTTTACTTTTACAAAGTTACTGCACACCAAGATAATCCATTTAATAACCTTGCTGACCAACTTGCTCATAATCACCAAATACTATCCTTTTTAATATTCTTAAATAACAATTCTTACAATTCTGTTTATATTCTATTTATTAACTAATTTTTTATTAAGATTCCTATTCAATACTCAATTCATAATATCTGTCAAGCTCACATTATAACACTTTGGACATCTTAATATCATTTTCAACAATAGTCCACCATTGCTTCTAATATCAACTAAGAAGCCACTTGGCTTTACATTAATAATAATCAAAAGGTTTTTAACTTTGCTTATAGTTTTTATTTCTCTACTCTAAAAACCTTTTGTACTAAAATTCTCTTGGATGAACTACCTGTTTTTTATATTTTTTATAAACATAATTCCTCTTACTCTTCTTTCTGCTATTAATGCAATCAAACTAGCTCTTTATTACACTAGACTCTTTGTCCTTCTATCCAAACAATTTATTACTTAATTTCTAATTTTCTTAATTGCATCTTAAGTGCTACTACTCTTGACATGTTCACCAATCTTGTTTCTAATTTATATTAAGAAATTCTCATACTTATTAGCTTTAAATTACATAACTCTTTACACATATCATTCCTTATTTCTACTCTATCTGGTTTAGTTCCTATTGACCTTATTTCTATTATTCATAATACTTCTATTTCCTACTATACAACTACTTCTATTTTTATTAAATTTTTTCTTCATTTAAACTAACAAATATATAAACAAATATGGATTTCATATTGCAGTTCAAATCTTATACAGCCTCAAAACATATTTATTATAAATTTAACTTATAGTTCTTCTTCAAGTTTACTCTCTATCTCAGTACCTTAAATTATTACTAAAATTAATCTTTGAACTATCTAATAAATTAAATATCATACCTCTCTCTCTTATATTATTACTAACATCCAAATCTAAGTAAGCCTTGACCATTCTTGTAGGTTTAGGTTACAGATTATATGTCTGAGTCTTTATTCTTTATATGTAATTTCAAAGTAAGCTTTTCTTTATAAAAACTTAAATTGAATTTCAATAAAGCTAAAAGGCATAGCCTCACTATTAATATTTAAAAAAAAAAAACCAAGATTAGAAGAGATGTCAGAAGAGTGAAAAGAAATATATAAACTATAAGGAAGCATTAAAAAGAAATTATATATAGAAGTTGAAAGAGAAATTGAAGAAAAGAAATGAAAAGAAACATTAAAAGAACTAAAGACAGAAACAGCCCAGACATATTAAGTATAAGTTACATTCTGATAAAGCAAGCAAAATAAAACACAAGAAATATTTAGAGACTTTGCAGACCTATGTCTAGAAGAAAAAAAGATACCAACAAAATGGAAGATAGTACAAGTTTACCCAATAACCAAAGATGTTGAGTAGGGATATAATTTAAACAACATATAACCAATAGCATTAATAAAACTATTTAGGAAAGTTGTAACAAAGATAGTAATAAAAGGCTTGCCAAAGTGTTTACAGAAAAAGAAATACTTAAAGAACTAAACTATGCAGGCCTTTTAGGCAACTCAGCAGAACAACTAGTACATATTTTCAATATGATAATGAAAGAAGCAAAAGAGAAGGATAAAGAAGTATAGAACTTCTGTAAGACATGAAAAAAACATTTGACTCAGTTTTACTTGAGAGTCTAGAACTAGCATTGTATAGAATTAAAGTGTCTAAAAGGACAATAAAATACATTCTAGATCTGTTTTACAAAAGACAACTAAAAATTATTACTACTTATGGTCTAACAGAAGAGAAAATAGCAAAAGACAGCATAGATTAAGTAGAAGTAATATTTTTACTAATATAGTAACTTTTCTATAATCCAATATTAGAAAAAATACAAAAAGATGAAAATTTAGAACATATAGTGGAACAACAGATTAAAAGAGAAATACAATGCAACAATATCATAAAGTACCACCAAGCAGCTATTGCATATGTAAATAATACAACATAAATTGCAAATAGTAAAAAACAGCTAATAGAAACATTAAAAATAACAGAAGAATTTTATAAGATAAACAATATAGAGATAAATGGATCTAAGTTAAAGCTGTTGATAATAAATATAAAAGTAAAGAAAGAACAAAGAGAAGTAATTTTTAGAGAAAATAAAATAAAAGAAAAAACAAAAAACAAGATAGTTTGCTTACTAGGAATATGGCTGAATATCAGAATGTGTAAAGTATTAGTAAAAAAGAAAGCTAAAGAGATAATCAGCTAAACAATAAGAGATCTTAAATACAAAAAAATGACAATGAGTCAGATTGTATATATAATCAATATAGTAATAATACCAAAATTAACTTATATATTACAGCTAACAAAAATATCAAAAAGAAGTATAAGTAAAATAAACTAACTAATAATAAGTTTAGTAAACAAAAGAGCAACCTAAAAAGAACATTAGAAAACTGCATAATGGAACACAAAAATCTTGGAAGCTGCAAAATATTACAACAAGAATTAATGGCAAAACAAATAAGTGGCCTATTAGCAAAACTAAACAGACAAGATAGTCTTGAATAATTAACAAAACTAAAAATAATACAAGGCTGCCAAAGAGCAGGTTTAACAGAAGGCAGAAAAGAAATCAGAAAAAATAGAAGGTTAAAAAAATAACTTAGCTTGTTTGACATTGCTAAAAGCAAGAAAGCTTAATATAAACAAAAAAAATGATATTAGAATAAATGAAGTAGGCTTAATATATCTAAGCTAGCTAATAGATATAAAAAAAGAGAGATTAATTACATAGCAATAACTAAAAAGATACCAAGGCTTATCTAATAAAGGAAAAAAAGCAGAATGGTTCAAAGCTATAAAACTAGAAGTGCTTATTAGACCAAAAAATAGAAAAGTTAAAAGACAATTTAAAACAATCAGCCAAAATACTCAAGCAATGCAAATGAGATGAGAGTATATCTCAAAAGATAAAAGAAAGAAAGAATGTATAGATATGATGCACAGAATAATTGCCAGTTAAAAAGATAGTCAAGAAGAAAAAAAAATATTAGTAGAACATTAGCAAATGCAGAGTAAAAAAAGTGAATTAGCTATGAAATTAACAGATATATAGGTTGTATTAGAGAAGAAGAACAATAAGAATATAGCTGCCAATAATAGATAAAAGTAAATAACAGAATTAATGTGATTCCAGATGTATTGATAAAAAAAGGTAGTAACAAAATCAAGATAATGATAGATCAAATAACAGAAATAATAAAGACAAACAAACAATAACAGATGAACAGAAACTTAAAGAACTAAGAATAATAGAAAAGCCAGAAATAAAGATAGTCAGATAACAAAAATTAAAAGACAGTATTAGCTAAGAAATAGTAAAAGTTTTAAGAAGAAATATAACAAAAAATAAGAACAAGTATATTATATACACAGATAAAGTAGCAAATCTAAAGACTAAAAAAGATACAAGAAGCAGAGATAATATAGACATAGGATGGATGCAAAAAGACGAAACACAAGAATAACTAGAAAAAGAGATAACATTTAGTTTAGAAGGATGACAAATATCAACAATAGCTAATTTAGTAGCAATATGAGCTGCAATTTTAATGATATCAAGAGAGAAGCAAATAGAAATATATACAGATAGCAATATAGCAATAAAAAATATTAGTAGATATTTAGAATAACTATATAGAAATAAGATTTTCAAAAAGAAAAATACAAAATAGATAATGAAAATTAGAGAACTTAGTAGAACAAAAATATTCAGATAGAGTTGATTAAAGTTAAGAGTCATAATAAATATAAATAGAATAATAGAGCTGATAGTTTAGTAAAAAAAGATGTAATAAGTAAAGAAATAATACAGGTTAAAAAAATCAGTTGCAAAGAGATAATATACTACTTAGAGTAGAAAAACAAACATACTGATATACCAGCAAAATAGCTATACAAATTGATAATAAATACAAGATTAGGAGTAGAATAAAAAGAAACTAAAACAATCAGAAGATTAAAACCAGAAACAGAAATTATAATTTATGATTAGATATATTTTTGAAATAGACTGAAGATATCTAAAGAAGTATACTGCATAGCAAGAAGAAGTAGTGTTACAAGAAGTGTATTTATAAAGTACATAATAGATAAACTTCTAACTTTAGAAGAACTTAATAAAAAAAGACTAGATATATATACAATAATAGAATGCCAAATGTGACAAAATAAAACAAAAGAAATACAGTCATATTTGGCAGTATGTAAAAGACAAAAGAACTTATAAAAAAGAATCCAAAAAGTTACTATTACAATAGCCTGAAAGGGATTAAAAGAAAAAGAAAAAGTCCAGATCCCTCATATATACTATATACAACACTTTTTAGGAAAACAGAAGCAGAGGAAATTAAAATAAAAAAGACATTAATAAAAGGTCTCATTTCAAAAAAAATTCAAGACAGATTGAGACAATTTCTAAGTACAAAATCAAGATAACAGTTTATGAATGTAATAGTAAGAATGGACTGAGATACATTTACAAACAAATATAGAGAATCCAATGTAAGAAGATCAATGAAGAAATAACAGGTAGAATAAAATAAAGAAAAGAAAAAGAGAAAAAAACATCAAGTAAAAAAGAAAAACCAAATCAGCAAGTAATAGAAGAAAGAAAAAAGAAAGCAAAAGAAAAAGAAAACCAAATTGGAAAAGAAGTACAAAAAACAATTGTAGGACTTGTCATAAAAAGATGAATACCCTTTCATTATAGACTTTAAATAATCAGACAAGCAGCTTACTTCTGCTTGAAGTAATGCAACAGGTTGCACTTAGGTACCATTAGAGTGACTAGGTAATGCTGGTCTTAGATGTTAAGGATATTTATGTAATTGCAAATGTAATTGCAAATGTAATTTCAAAATCTTAATAAAGCACTAACATGACTGCTTAAGGGAAAAAAAATAAAAATAAAAATAAATAAATAAATAAATAATAATAAATTAATTAATTAATAAATAATAAATATGATTAAATGAATATGTAAGAGTAAAAATCTGTGATCGAATATTGAGTTTTCACTATGGTAAGTTTAATCTCTAATAATATGCTTTGTTAACTCGTTTAAATTTTCCAATCCACACTTTCTTGATCTTTAGAACTATGCTAACTGTTTTTAAGAATTTCTTCAAAAATTCTAATACCTAAAACATTCACATGCATCTTTCTTAAATTCTCAAGAGTACTATTATTTAGTACTAAAGTATCAGAATTTAACAGTCTTTGTGAAGTTCAATATATTGCAATAGTGTGCTAGTGTTTCAAATCGAAAATCAATTAGTTAATCAAGTTGACAACTAATTGATTGATACTGTTGTTAGATAATTAATCGATTGTCAATAATTAATTGATTAGCTAATTAATCAATTAGTTAATTAATCGATTAGTTGACTAATCAGCTAGTTGTTTTATATAGAATCTTGTAATTAGCACTATAATATTATATCTAAGCTATTTCAATATATAGGAGCAAATAAATAGAAATTAAGCAAATTTTTTACAATAAAAATTTAAACAAGAATAACTTAACAAAACAACCAAATTTAATAAAAATATTTTTTAAATAATTTTTACAAACTTGTAAAATTAATTTAAAAAAAATTTATTTAATTTGATTAAGTTATTCTTGTTTAAAGTTTTTAAAAAACTTTATTAAAATATATTTGCTTGGTTTCTATTAATTCAACCCATATTAACTAATCAATTAGCCAATTGATCGATTAATTGACTAATTGATTGATTGATTAATTGACTAATTAATTGACTAATTGATTAATCGATTAGTTGGCTACAATTAATTTCTAACTGAATTTTTAAAAAATTTTTTGGCCAATTAATCGATTGCATTTTTTGGTTTGATTGTAAGACTATAGTGTACCTTGAAACAATAGCTCTATTTTTGATTTGAAAATTTGGAATGTTGACTTTTTGCACAAAATTTTCTAAAGGATTCACTTACAAATTTTTACTCTCACACATTCAAATTAATAAATAATTAAATTAACAAATATATAACTAAATTAATAATTTTAATTATTAATTTAGTTATATATTTAAAAATTAATAAATTAAATAAGCTAGTAAAATTAATATAAAACTTATCAATATTAATGGTCTGGTTTTAAAACCTCTTTACACTTATTCAAAAGACAAATAGCCATAATTATATGATTTTGATTGCGGTTTATATTATAGCCATCACTCTTAAGTTTTAGCTTAATTGTATCTCCTGAAACAAGAGTAGGTGGAGAAGACTGCTTCCAAATAGGAACAAGAACACTTAAAATAGATTTGATGAATCTATAAGCACCATTATTGATTTTTGACTGTTCAAGACTGGATTGATTATTTATAGCTTTATTAGTGCTAAAAGTTTCAATTTTAATTTTTTCATTTATCATATTTGTTATCTCGATTCTTCATTCTGCAACTTGATGCTCTCAAATAAGTTAAGGTTTAGCAGCTGCCAGTCAATAATAGTTATTATGGGACTTTAAAGATTCATCACATGCTCTGACAATAGCATCCAACTTAAGAAACTCAGCTTCTTTATTAAACGGTTAATAATTGATTTTAACACCTTTATTATTAATATCCAACTGAATATTACATATATGAACAACAGGCTGTTTATTGTTCATAACAAATTGATATCATGTGATTAGTGTTGAAAATTCTTTTTCAAAATCTTTTTCAAGAGCAACAAATCACTTATATTGCCCTGATGTTGATTGTATAGTTGAAAATGGTTGTCTCCTAGTATTTTTTCATTAAATGTTGTAGGCTGCTCATCCAGATTTCTATGACTATTAGACTTCAAATATTATTCAATTGCCTTGCTTTCATTTTTAGGAATGTCTATTCCATTCTGATAGCAACTTTTAACACTTAATTGTCCTTTGGAATTTCTGACCTTAGTAGATTTCAAGTACTATTCAAATGCTTTTTTTTGGTCTTTACGAATGCCTATTCCATTTTGATAGCAATTTCCAATATTTAATTGTATATCAGAATTTCTACCCCTGGCAGATTTCAAATACCATTCAAATGCTTTTTTTATAACTTTAGAAATACCTATTCTATTTTTATAACAATTTCCAATGTTTAACATTCTATTGGAATTTTTACTACCAGAAGATTTTAAGTACTACTCAAATTAGAGTTGGCACTCGAAATGAAACCTACCTGAAACTAGTTTCAGAAGGTTCTAATCTGAAACTAGTTTCGGATTTTTGAAAAAAAATCTGAAACTCTGAAACCCGAAACTCCGAAACTCTAATCCAAAACTCCGAAACTATAATATAAAATTTTTAAAAATTATAAGTTATAAAATAAATTTATTTTAATAAAATGTTTAACA
>CAJVQA010000938.1:0-28782 GCA_910591915.1 Cetraspora pellucida | reverse complement strand
CAGTTTACTTAGTAAATTTCTATAATAAAGTAGATAGAAGAGTTTTAGTATTTAATTATTATATCTCTGTAAATAAACAACTTAGAGATATAAAACTTGGCCACCTAAGTGTAAAATTATACCAGGAACAACTTTACTTAGACATCCAGAAGTAGTTATTTAATAAAATTTTGAGTTTTTATCAGTTTTGTGCTGTAGAAAATTAGTACAAATGATTGTCAGAAAGAGTTAATGATTTGTGTCCCTTAAAGAAGATTTTAGTTAAGGATAAATTAATAAATATAATATAAATTTAAATTAAAAAGTGATCTACTATTATATGAAAAACATGTAAGAATAAACAGACCAGAATAAGAACAAAAAATGAAAAAGAATTTTTATAAGAAAGTAAAAATTAAATTTAATTGTAATCTAATTAATATTAGATTATAAATCTTTATTTAAAGTTTATTTTGACCAAATAAATGTACTCTATACTTTTACTTAAGAGTATAGAATAAGTTATAATAACAACTTTTATATAAAGTTTGAATTTGTAATTTCTAAGAACCAAAAACTATTAATACAATTTTTTTATGAGTTTAAATTCTAAAGACTTGAAACTTTTAAGATAAATATAAAATTTAGTACTAAATAAGTTTACTTAAGAATATAAAACAATTTAACTTAGTAAAATAAATAGTTATAAATATTTTTATATAGATGAATTTTTAATTAAAATTTGCATAAAAGATTTGCAAAAAGAGTCCTATTGAGTTCTGCTTATTATATAATATCATTTAACTATGCAGAAAATTAAAGACATTTTTGAAATAGTAGTCTATTGCCTTAGTAATATTCTAGATTTCTGATCTTATGATGTATGACTACTAATTTCAATGTCTGCAGTTTCATATTGTAACAGCCTTATAGATTTTTTTTTTTTATTCTCCTTTTTATATGTTGATCTTTTTAAATTGGTTTTACTAATTTTTAGTATCTTTTGTTAACAGATTATGCTTATCTGAATGTCTCTAATTCTTTAGTCATGTATTCTGATATATGAATCTTTGTTCTAAGAATTGGAACTGTTTAACTATTTAAAAATTACTCTATAGTTTTGGGCAAAATTATGTTAGTTATAGGCTGGAATTATTTTAATGCCAGTCAAATTAAATAGTCAAATGGTTAAATAATTAAATGATTAAGAAAATTTTAGGTGGTTCCAATCCCTACTTTGTTCTTTTAACAGAAAGGATTCTTTAACAGATCATTTTCAATCATGGTTCTAACAAAGTCTTATCTTCTAGTTGGATTTGAACTTGTAACCTTGCAGGTCTTTGTAATTGTAACTTAGAAGACTAACAACTGTATTATTAACTAACAGACCTGTATATATATATATCTGAAATAGCAATTTATTTAAAGTAATGCCTAACTAAAATTAGGCTTCTAAAATTAGATTTTTATGCATATATTTAATTTTAATTTTGCTAGAGCACTATTTTAGATATATAAAGTAACTATTTTAGATAAATCACTACTTAGGGTGAGTCAGTTACATTTATAACTAATCAATAACTAGCCATAACTGTAACTTATATTGATTAGTCAAAGGTTTGTGACTGACTAGTTAAAATCTTGACTAATACTTTTTAATAATGTTTAATTGATTTATTATAATGTTTGCTATTATATTATATAATAATAAGTGATTTGAAAAATAATAAGTTTAAATTATTTTTTTCTTGATGTTAATTATATATAGAAATAAGCTCAATGCTATTATTGGTTATAATTATAATAAATTATAACATTATTTGTTGCAATTCATTATAATAATAACTTATTACAGCATTTGTATACATGCTCTAATATTCATAAATAAAATAATTTATTTTAATTAAGAAAATACTGATACATATTAATTAACAAATTTTATGATAACACTCATACCAATAATCATGATTCTTGTGATTTAGAAGTGCAATGAAAGATGTTTAAGAATAAGTTAATAATCTTAAAAATCACATATAAATAACTTTATTTTGCATTATAGTAATTCTGTTTTATCTTAAGTTTTACTTTATAATTTATTAATAACATAGCCACAGTCATAACTATTATATGCTGGCAATTATAAATAATGTGACACAATAATTTTTATAATAAAACATAGTAACTATTAAAATTTTTGCTCTATAATAAAATTTTTAGAAAAAAATTTTAAACTTAATGTTTTTACATCAAAATAAATTTCACCAATTGTAGTTTCTAAAAAATATTTTTAAAAATTTTATAATAAAGTTGTTCTAAGATTAAGACCCTAGTAAAAAAAATTTATAAGTAATACTTATAAATTTTTTTTACTAGAGTTTCGATCTTAAAACAAATTTGTCATCAAAATTTTTAAAAAATCTAAAAAAATATTTTTTAAAAACTACAATTGGTAAAATTTATTCTGATATAAAAAAATTGGATTTAAAATTTTTTTTTAAAAATTTTATTATAGAGCAAAAATTTCAATAGTTACTATGTTTTATTATAAAAATTATCATGTATTGCATTATATATAATTGCCAGTGTACTGAACTTCTCTAGCATAACTACCAAAAAACCTGGACATGTCATCTTTGGGGCTTATATTTGCTAATTAATACATATATTCAAAATTACTATTAGCTATATAATATATATATAGTAATTGTTATAATTGTTATTGTTATTATTTTTTTTTATATTTAACTCAATTGATGATGCTATATAAATCACATATTCAGGTTTTTTTTGTGATTACATTGTAGTAGCTTATTATACTGCTTACTAATCCTGATTAAATATGCATATAGATCTGATTAATATTTGGATGAATAGAAAAGTTTTGTTGCAAACCTACCTAATAACTGAGAAGTTATTAACTAATTATATGACTGGTTGAATAACTGTGGTCAGTTGGTTATAAGTAAATAACTGCCAATAACCAACTAATAACTGATTATAACTAACCAGACCCACTCCTAATCACTACTTCAGATGCAAAATATATATCTTACAGCTATTATCATAATTCTTGAGACATTTGTTAAAATTGACTAAATGATTTTTAGCCAATTTGGTTAAACTTATAATTTTGGCATAATAAATTCTATAAATTGATATGTATATATATGTATATATGTACCAGATAGCTAATATAAATATTATATAAACTGATACAAATATCTCTAGTTAAATATATAAGCATTATACTTTCAAAGCATCTTCGCTGACAGATAATTAAAAAAAATTTAAAAAGCTTGTCATTTCGAAAAGTGCAAAACACCTAGATGTTAACATGTAATTTATAAATTAAGTTCTCAAGCATATGGATGCACCATAGTGCATTGACTAAAGACCCAGGGTCTAATATAAAAATACCTGAAAAAAACTTATAAAATACCTGTGAGTATTTTGACTATTACTAGGTCAAAATTTTAAAATTTTATCAGAATTGCATAATTTTACATTATATGTTATATTCAGGTATTTTGCAAAGAAAGTCTTTTAGTTAGTGCACTACTACAGTATTAAAAAACTTTTGCAATACATTTTCGACCAATGTTAATAAAAACATCTCTAAACCAGTCAACAAATTCTTGATCATATTCAGCTTTTTAATATTAACTCCTGCTTGTATAATATGTTTATTATAAAAGTTTATTTTATATCTGAAGCCTTTCTTATATTGCCTATTGAGATTTATTTGTTGACAAAAACAGCCTTTTTCATAAGTTTTTGTATAAACTAAACATGCTAAACATGTGCAAGTATCAACTGAAAATTTAATACTATCGAATGCATTGACATTTGTAAAGATAAAATTATCCATATATTATATATAATTTTTATTATGTGAATAACATTGGCCAAACTTTCATAAATCTGACACAAAAATTAAAATTCTATGATGGATGTCTAGTAATACTAACAAAGTTCTGTAATGCTGGTGCAATGATCATGTGTTAGTGCTTTATTTAATGAACTGCATATACATACATATATACAATTTTTTTTCAATATCAAAAACTTAACTGAATAGGCCAAAAAATCATTTAGCCAATTTTTATAGGTGTCTCAAGTAGAGATAAGAAAAATGCATATTTTAAAATAATATATGCATAAATACATATAAATACACATTAATGTGCATAATACAAAAAATGCACATAATACCACATGATAAAAAATCAATATTTTTTTTTTAAATTTATATCTTTATTATTTGCTTTGTTATAAATAAAGATAAATTCATAATCAGATTTTGCCAAAATATATAAATTTTTACTTAAAATTTGCTATTTATAAATGTAATAGTTAGCTTGAGTTTATATAATTTTTTTGACAATCATTTTCCAATACCTAAATATAAATTTATCTAATTCAAACTATAAATCTAACCAATTTTGTATACTAATTCAGTTTGTCTAAATATATAAATCTTATTTGTTTTTTTTCAATTTTTTATTTTTTTTTAATTTTTTTAATTTTTTTATTTTATATTTTTTTGTTTATTTTATATTTTTTCTTTTTTTGTATTTTTTAATTTTTATTTTTTTTTGATTTTTAAATTTTTTATTTTTTTTAAATTTTATTTGTAAGATTTATAATCATTACTAAAATAATTTTAGTAATCTTATATTTAATCTATTTTAATATTCATTATTTTTTTTAGCAAATATTTTTCTAAAAATTTATCATTTTTAGAAAGTTCATCTATAGATATATCAAACCTTTTTTTTTAAATTACTAGTTTCAAAATCTTCATTATTTATATTAATATCATCTAAACTATTATTTAATTTATCTTTATTATTGTTCTTATATATATTATCTAAATAATTATTAATATTTTCTTTTGTATCACTATTTATATTACTATCCAAATCATTATTTAAATTATAATCTAAATTATTATTCAAATTATCATCTAAATTATCATCTAAATCATCATCCAAATTATCATCTAAAATTTTATCAATATAATAATTTAAATTATCATCTAAATTATTATCAAAATCATCATCAGAATTATAATCTAAATTATCATCTGAATTATTATCTAAATTATTATTTAAATTATTACTAAATTATTATTTTCTTTATTATCTAATTTAAATATTTCAGATTAATTTCTATTTTTAATATCTTTAGCTTTATAAATTTTTTGAGTAATATGAGACAATTGTAATCTATAATTACTATATATATAAACTAATTTAAATACTCTTGCTTTAGTTAATCTTTAATTTTTTTTTTATAAATAAATAATAAATTTAACTAATTTTTTTTTATTGCTACTAAAGAAGTTGGAATAGATAATATTTTATAAATTAATTTAGTTAATTCAGGTGCTAATTCTTGAAAATTTTCTTTTTATCAACTTATAGAATCAATTTGATTTATAGATTTCTAAACTATTTTATTATTAAATAGTTTTATATTAAATAATTTGTTACCAAATAATTGATAAATTATAAGAATAATATTTAGAAATAAAAATAGAAATAGTTGTTATAAAATTATTTGGTAATCCATTTCCAATAATCTTAGAATTAAGAAAATTAGTAATTTTTATTACAATATAATATGATTCATTTTATCTAATTTTTAATATATCTTTAATATCTTATTATTAATATTAAAAAATTATATATATATATCTTTAATATCTTCTATATTAATTTAATAAATAATTTAATTAATAATTAGATATTTTTAAATATTTAATAATTAATAATAATATAAAATATAATTGGATCTCTTTTTGATTATATTTTTAAAATACAAAAATAATAATTATATAAAATAATAATTATAAAAAATATAATAATAAATATATAAAAATAAAAATAATAATTTAATAAAATAGATTAATATAATTCAAAAAAAATTATAATAAATTTATAATTATAGAAAAATAATTATAAAAAGATCTGATTATATTATTATAAATTATTAATAATAAAATTAATTAATACTTATTATTTTTAATTAATTTAAAATAATTATAATATCATTTATAAAAATAAGATAGTTGAAGAGTATCACATTCAAATATACTAATTCTAATTATTAAATTTTTTAAAATTTTAATTAATTTTAAAAAATTATACTAATATACTTTACTATTAACTATTTTTTTAATATTTTTATCTATATTATTTTGATTTGTAATTAATTCTGTAATAGTAAAACTAATTACAACATGATTAACTTTAACTAATTCTATATATATATATAAAAATCTCATTTAGTTTTTGTAGATAATTTAAGTGAAATTTTGATTTTTATATTTGTTGTTAATACTTAAAAATAGTTACAAGAATATGATAATTTCTAAAAAATTTAATAATAGTTTTTTTTTATATATATTGATTTAGTCTAATTTAATTTCATAATATTTTGAATAATAAGATTTAAATTATATGCTAAACAATTCATATAAATAATATTAGAAAAAATATTATTTAAAATTTTTTAAGATTTTTTTATAACTAAGATAGTATTAGTTATTATAATACAAAGTTTAGACTTATCTATAGTTAATATAATATTTTCTATATTTTTAGCAATATTATAAGTAGTTTGATATACTTTCTTAGTAGATTTAATAAAAACAAATACTAGTTTTGGTATTGTAAAAATAAAATTAATTCAGTATTCAAAAGAAATACTAGATTTAAAAATAAATAATTTATTTTTTTATTAAAATTAAAAGAAAATAAATCATAATTTATAAATTATTAATTTAAAATAAATAATTTTTATATTAATTTATAAAAAATATATTATAGAAAAGTTATAATAATTTATACTCTATTAAACCAAATTATAATACTTCTTTATTATAATATTCTATAAGTTATCTTAATATTTAAAATTTTATCATTCATTACAAATCAAAATCAAAAATTCTATATTTTCAATATTTTTATCTACTTTTAATTTAGTTTTATTATATACAGTTTCTAATAATTGATCAGTTATCTTCTTTCTTGTAAGTAATTTAAATGAAGATTTATATTTTTTAATCTAGACTTTAATTAAATCTAGTTTACAAAATGAAAGAGAAAAACTACATTAAAAAATATCTTCAATAAAACTTAATTCAAGAATATCTTGTTTATTTATTGTAATATAATGAAAAAAAGTTTTAATATTTATATTATATGATGTTTTTTTGAATTATTTGATCTTAATTAGGAAATAACTTAAGAGAATGTTAATTTGAATTACTAAAATATATTTAATAACTTTCATTATTAATTTTAGAATAATTTTTAAATATGTTTTACATTTATTAATTGCTTTATTATAAGTATGAGAACAAAAATTACATTGTACTCTTAATTGTTTATATGAAAGAACTATACCAATGCCAGTATAATAAGTATAAACAAGACTTGGATTTCATGATATTTAATCACAAAAATTTAGATATGAAGAGTTAAAAGAAATAACATCCAAAAAGTTTTAAATTATAAATAAAATGTTTATAAGTTTATGATGTTGGTATAGTTTCACAAATAATTACACAAAACATTTCACTATAAGTTTCATAATAAATTATATATAAATATTGTCATTTCATAATATTTTGTAATATAAATACAATCAAATTAAGATATTAATTAAACTTCTTTTATATTATAAATTTTCTATGTAAAATTTCTATGTAAAATTTTGATGAGCAAAAATGTGCATAATTTGGAAACATGCGCATGAATGCTTATTCATGCACATGATTCAGGTTTCATGCGCACACATGATACCCATCTCTGGTTATTTCGCTAAAAGTACATGAGATTTGACCAGCGTTAGGGTTAGAGTTAAAGGTTGTATTAGAAAGGTCATATAGTAAAATTTGGCCAGTAATTTTTTTTATTAGAACATAAAATGTGATTTCTAGGCAAAATTTTGAGTTACTGGTGAAGTTTTAAAAAACCTTCGCCCTCACGTTACACGAAGATTACGCATGATCTTGCGATCTACATAGAAAATTTCTCTTTTTGGGCTTGTATCACTTGCAGAAATAAGTATAACATTATAAATATAACAATATCCACATCTAAATTTTTTATCAATACACACAACGCTTCTTACAAGCTTATAGCTGAAGTTTCTATGAATATAACACTATGAAGGATACATATCCTTGAATATGAGCAATTATTTTATCTACTTTAAATTCTTCTTATTCTTGAAATATTAATCTGAAAAGTGGTTTACTAGGTGCATACGGGTATGTACTTCAAGGTATGTTTTTGAAAGCCGGTTCATCAAAAATTTAACTGAGAAATTAAAAAAACTATTTTTTGCTTTGTAAATTGCGTAATTAAAAACTTTTAATTATTATTTGACATTTTTTTTTATATATTATTTTAGATTTACAACTTATTACCATTTTTCTTATTTATTTAGTATATAAACTTAATATGAAAAACAATTTATTGTTCAATTCTTGTCATTCTAAAATGTGTGTCAGGATTAAAGTTCTCACGAAAGTAACAGTGAATTAGAGCTGCATAACTAGCAATACAATACAATTTATATGGGCAACAACGCTGGATTTTTTTAATATTCAAAACAAATATTAGATGAGTGATGTTTATAATGATTTGATGATATTGACACGGGCGAAACGGCTAGTCAGTCGCTTGGCAAATGGACACGTCGTGTAGCTTAGTCGATAAGAGGCGGTTAGATTTGGAGAGTGGTGTGTTTATAATCATAGGTTTTATAATATAACGTCACGAAAGCAGGAAACTATTTTGGGTCAAAATGTATTGTAAGCACGAAAACTACTGTTCAGGTAGGGCACGAAGCCTTTATTATATACTGTTATATTACATATGCGCTCCTACAGCTATTAAACATACTAAACTTATTATTTAACAGATATATTCTTAATGTCCTGTATTACTTAAATCCCCGATATATCATATATCCCTTTACTTATAGTTCTTCCTTAAAACCCTTATCACCGCTATTACCCTTATAATCGCTAAAGACTCTATACGACGTTTAGGAGAGATAATCCCGCCCATATTAGGTAGGTGATCGACATAGCCGTTAGTTATTACTGTGCCACCTCGATCACCTCCTTTCACGTGCTTCCGAGATCACGTTTCATGGCTCACATTCCTCCCCAACTCAAGGTCAAGTTCCACGAGACAAAGCCAAACAACAGGAATGATTTTTCACCAGGATCAAAGACGAATAGTCCATACATTGGTAAGTATCAAATAAATTCATTTACATTGTCTTTTATTTGTTTAAGTTGATATAGCATCCTTCTTTTATTACATTCCAAGTACCATTCTGATGTTTTACCACTCAATCTCAATTTTTTGATGAGGTTTCCAATTCGATAACAAGAGCCAAGACTACATCCAGATGGTTGCAATTCTTCAGGTTCAAATGGGTATGGGTCCTTTATCTCTTGAGGGTCATCTTGGATCATTCTTCTAAATTCATTAGCCTTTCTGTTCCAATCTTCACAGGCTTTGTTCCAGTTTTCCAACAGAATATGTTATCCATCTTTAGCTGATTTTGGGCACCATTCCAATGCTGGTTTTTTGTTCTTTTCAACACTGGTTCTTTTTTTATAACAATAACCAATAAGAAATACTCTATAAACAGAATTGGCAGATTTTTTATAATATTCAAACACCTTACATTCATCCTTTTGAACTCCAATTCTATTTTGGTAGCAATAATCAACATTATACACATCATTAGCATTACTTATGTTATTAGGTCTTTGATAATAAATGAAAGCTTCTTGTTCATTCTTTGTGATATCCATTCTATCTTGATGTCTATATTCAATGTTATATATATCAACATAAGTATCAAATTCACATAGTTCCAGTTGGCTATTGCAGAGATCATATTTATTCTTTTTAGTTCTAGTTCTAGAGTACTCTTTATTTGGCTCAAATAAATAATTAGTTTTCTTTTCAACTTCAGTTCTGAAGGTTTTTTATTTGGTTTGAGTAGGTCTTCTATTTCTTTTTCATGACAGGACCTAAAACCATTTTGTCCATTCAAATTATTATTTTTAACACTTTTCAAATATTGTCTAAGTGCTTCATGATCATTCTTCTTAAGTGGTCTTTTCAATGCTAGTTCTGCTAAGATATATTTTTATAATATTATTTGCATAATTGGTTTTATTATTACTATTTTCATTTAGTTTAATGTTTTTTTGTTTATCTTGATAGGTTTTATTTTTATTAACCTTTTTTATTTTATTTTTATTTTTATAATAGTAACTGACATTAAATATTTGTTTGGAATTGTCTATCTCAATGTTTTCTATATACTTCAAATACCATTTCAACACTTTTGGTTTATTAACATCATTTTTCAGATAACAATTGTATGCCTTTTGTTTATTATCATCATGTTTGATTCTTGAACCATTTTATGATCCTAGTGCAAAATTTTTAAGCAATTCTAAATATTCATCAATTAAGTCTTTTAAAATAGTTTCAGAAACAGTTTTATTATCTGTTAATATTGGGTCTTTAATCTTATTTATCAAAATATCATTCTTTTTAACTAATATCTCTAATATATAGTAGGTATCATGAACTTCTGTTACAGATATAGCTTTTCTTTTTTAGTTGAATTTTACTAAACTAGTTTTAGAGATTCATATTAGATTATTAGAGATAATAGAGGGTTTTTGTTACTGCATACATTGAGAATGATTATACAGAACAGGTGTTGCTGATATGTTGATATATGAGAATAGGTATATAATTTTCTTCATTTTATCTTTATTAACAAATATATTTTTTAACACTTCTAATATAAATTCTAATGTCTGAAAAATTTGTTTTTTATCCAGGCTTTGATATCTAAAGGTTTTATTAATAGTTTGTTAAACCTTTTGTGCTTGTTTATTGGTAAGTATTTTAAATAAGGCTGTATATCTTTGTTCTAATGTTCTTATATCTAGGCATTTACTAATAATATGCTTTCTTCTTTTATAATAAGAGCGCTAAATTTCTTTTGGGGAGCTTCTTTAAGTCTTCTTCATTATAGCTTCTATTCTCTCTTGTTTTCAATATGTTAAGTAAGTTTTCTGCATTTCTTTTTTCTTTAATATTTATTCTTTTACTAATCAATTGTCTTTTTTTATTTTATTGTATATTTTATGCTATCAAGATACTAATTCTTATTCTACAATAACTGTTCTTGGATGTCAAATCTTACAGTCACTACCAAAATGACACAGGTGATTTAGTAAGTTAGTTGCTTCTTAAACAGATATGTTATGTAACCTACAAATGGCTAGTTAATAAGAGGCAGTTAGATTTCACAAGTGGTATATTTAGAATCATAGGTTTTATAATATAATGTCATGAAAGCAGGAAACTATTTGGGTCAAACTGTATTGTAAATATAAAAACTACTATTCAGATAGGATACAAAGTCTTTATTATATACTGTAATATTATATATGTGCTCCTATAGCTATTAAACATACTAAACTTATTATAAACATATATATTCTTAATCTTCTGTATTACTTAAATCTTTAATATATCATATATCTCTTAATGTTCTGTATTACTTAAATCTCTAATATATTATATATCTCTTTACTTATAGTTCTTTCTTAAAACTCTTATCATTTTTTTATTTATTTTATTTTTTAAACTTAAGCAGTCATGTTAGTACTTTATTAAGATTCTTGAAATTACTTTTGCAATTATATAGATTTACCTAACCACTAAGTATAGCATTATTCAGCCACCCATAGGGTACCTAAATGCAACCTGCTGCACTACTTCTAATAGAAGTAGACTACTTAAAGTCTGTAATGAAAAGGTTTTTTTCCTTTCATGACAAGCTCTAACATTGTTTTTCTAGTTTCTTCGTTAATTCTATCTTTTCTTTCTTTTGCTTATTTCTTTTTTTCTTCAACCTTTTTGCTAATTTGTCTTTCCTTTCTTTTTTGGATTCTTCTTTTTTTCTTTTTTTTTTTTATTTTAATTATTATGCCTTCTTTCTTCTCCTATTTATTGATCTATTCATACCATATCCTTCAGACTTGTTTATAGAATGTGTCTCATGCTGTCTTTGTTACTGTTTCTATAAACTTCTGTTTTGCCTTTGTATTTATAAGCTATGTTAGTCTGTTTTGTGTTTTTTTTCAGGATCAGGCTTTTGATTAATGCTTCTCTCATCTTTATCTCTTCTGCTTCACTTTTCTCAAAAAGTACTATATATAGAATATATAGTAGAGTATGAGTCTTTTCTTCTTCTCTCAACCCATTCTAGGCTGTTGTGATGGTTACTTTTTAAATTTGTTTCTACAGGCTCTGTTGTCCTTTGTATGATGCAAAATGTGTCTGTATTTCTTTAACTTTATCTTGACATACTTGGCACTCCATTATTGTATATATGTCTGGCTTTCTTCTATTAAGTTTTCTAGGGTCAGAAGTTTATTTATCATACACTTTATAAGTGCACATCTTCTTGTACTACCTCTTTTTGTCATGCAATGCACTCTTTTAGTTATTTTTAACCTTTTCCAAAATTGTGTCCAGTCATAAATCATGACTTTTTAATTGTATTTGGTTCTTTCTATTCTGCTCCTAATCTTAAATTTGTTATCAATTTACATAACAATCTTGTAGTTATGTCAGTTTGTTTGTTTTCTCACTCTAGGTAGTACTCTATCTCTTCAAAACTGACTTTCTCTATTTGTATTACTTTCTTACTTATTGTTTTCTTCTTTGCAAGGGTATCAGCTTTGTTATTCCATTTGTTTTTGCTATAACCTTTAACTTTCACTAACTCTATCTGTATACTCTTTGTGTTAATACGCTCTATAATCTTTATTATTCATATCATGTTTTTCTTCTTAAGAATTTTTATTTTATTTATTTGCTCTAAATCTCTGCTAATGTTTTTAATCACAACATTACTGTCTGTGTATATTTCTACTTGTTTTTCTCTTGGTATTGTTAGAATTGCTGTCCATATTGCTACCAATTCTGCTATTGTTGATGTCATACATTCTTCTAGACCTAATGATGTTTCTTCTTTTGGTTAGTCTTGCATTTTATTTGTTTGGACCCATTCTATCCCTATACTACTACTTTGTGTTTCTTCTTTGTTCTTTATATTTGTTTTTTTAATATTAATGATGAGGCCATGCCTCTATCTTTATTGAATATTTAATTGAGATTTTACATAAAATACAATTCTGTTTTTAAAATATTATAAAAAGAATAGAAGCTCAGACTAATTTATTTGTGACCTAAACCAATGTTCTTTATATTTGTAGCATCATTTGTATATATAATATATTTGTTTTTGTTTCTTGATAGGTTTCTTCTTAGCATCTTTAGAATTTCCTGTTTGATGTTCTTATCTAGTTTTTGTCTCTTGATTATCTCTATTTCTAACCCTTCAACTATCTTTAAACCTTCAAGTTTCTGTTCACTGTCTCTCAAACTTTCTGTTTTGGTTTTTCCTATTAACTGATCTATAGCTATCTTGATTTTGCTGTTCTTTTTTTCTATTGATGCATTAGGAATTACTTTAATCTTGTTGTTTATTCTTATCCATTACTAGCAACTGTCTTCTTTCTGTTCTTCTTCTTCTGTGTATTCATTACATTTGCTAATTTCTGTTGCTATTTCATTTTCCTTACTTTGCATTTGCTAATGCTCTAATAGAACTTTTTTTTTTCTTCTTTATTATCTTTCATAATTGTCTATCTCCTTGTATACTGTATACTATTCATTCTTTTCTTTTTTTGTCTTTTGATATAGTCCTTCATACTATCTTTATTACTTAGGTATTATGTCTGTTTGTCTTAAAATATTCTTTGATTCTCCTATTTGTTGGCTCTTTGAGCACTTTGGAGTCTATTTCTTTAAACTATTCTGCTTTTTTTCCTTTACTTAAACATCTACAAAAGTTTTTAAATTGTTGCCATGTGATCAGTTTCTCTTTTTTTGTGTTAATCAATTGATTTAGGTAAATTATACCTGCTTTATTTATCTCTATTCTGCTTTTTTTCTACAACTGTGTTTCTAACAGTTCTCGTATTTTAGTATTATATCCAAATATTCTCTACATGTTACTTTTCATTCTTATGTTTATTTCTAACTCTTTTGCTTTTATTATTATTAAACACACTAAGTTGTTCTTTCATCATATATTGCTAGCTGGTATTTCTTCCAATTTTCAAACATCTTCTGTCAAACCTCTCTTTAACAGCTTTGTGTTATTCTTAACTTCATTAACTGACCTAAACTGTCTTGTCTGTTCAATCTTAACAGTAAGCCACTCACTTGCTTCATTACTAGCTCTTGTTGTAATGTTCTATACCTACTGAGATCCTTATGCTTTATTATGCAATTTTCTACTGTTCTTTGCAAATTACTTTTTTGCTTTGCTAGACATATTATTGGTTGATGTATTTTATGTATTCTCTTTTCTGAAATTTTAGTCAACTGGAGCATATAGCTTAGTTTTGGGATTATTACTATATTGTTTATATATGCAATCTGGCTTGTTGTCATCTTTTTGTATTTGAGATTTTTTATTGTTTAAATAACTATTCTTTTAGCTTTTCTTTTAACTAATACTTCTTACATTCTGTTGTTTACCATATTTCAATTGATTAAACAATTTTGTTTTTTGGCTCTTCTCTTACATTGTTTTTACCAAAAGCTATTTCTCTCTCTTCTCTTTTAACTTTTGTATTCATTACTAGCAGCTTTGATTTTGATCCATTAATCTCTATATCATTTATCTTAAAAAACTTTTTAGCTATTTCTAAAATCTTTAATAACTGATCTTTGCTGTTTGAAATCCATGTTGTGTCATCTGTGTATGCAATTGCTATTTGGCAAAACTTTGTAATATTATTGCATTGTGTTCCTTCTTTAATTTTTTACATAACCATATATCCTAGACTTTCATCTTCTTGTACTCTTTCTAACAATGGATCATAAAAGAGGTACCATATTAATGGTAATATTACTTCACCTTGATCTATTCCATCTTCTGCTATTACTTTTTCTGTTAAGCCATAAGCTGTAATTATCCTTAGTTGTCTTTTGTGAAAAAATTTAAAATATATTTTATTGTTTTTCTAGGAATTTTGACTCTTTGCAATGCTATTTCAAGACTTTTGAGTAGAACTGAATTGAATGCCTTCTTTATATCTTGTAGGAGTATTCATACTTCTTTATTCTTTTCTTTTGTCTTTTCTATTATCATATTAAGAATATGTACTGGCTGCTCTGTTGAATTTCCTGGTAGATCTGCATAGTTTGGTCCCTTAAGCACTTCTCTTTCCATGAATACCTTGGCAAGCCTCTTTGTTATCATCTTTGTTATTACTTTCCTAAATATTTCCATCAGAGCTATTGGGCAAATATTGTTTAAGCTGTACCTCCACTCTACATATTTTGGTATTAGATAAACTTGTGCAATTTTCTACTTGGTTGGTATCTCTCCTCTCTCTAAACAGAGATCTACAAAGACTCTAAAAACTTCTTGCATTTTCTTTTTTGCTTATTTTATTAGTATGTAGCTTATACCAGATATGCCTGGAGCTGTTTCTATTTTAAGTTCTCTTAGTACTTCTTCTCATTCTTTTTCATTAATGCTATCTTCTACTTCTATATACTATTTCTCTTTAATGCATTTTTGTGGCTTGTAAACTTCTTTCCACCTTTCTGACATTTCTTCTAGTTTTGTATCTCTTGTTCTAAATTGTTTTTTGTAATGTTCTGCTACATCAATCTTAACTAACTCTGGTTCTACTGTTAAGTTTGTTAATTCATCTTCTTGTTTAATGAATCTGTTAAGTGTTATCTTTTTGTAAGGCTTGTTTAACAGATTGGCTATCATTTTCTCTTGATCTGTTTTAATCATTTTACATCTTTTGTCTATATTTTCTTCTATTTGTTTTCTTTAATCTTGTTCTTATTTTTTTCTCTTTTTCTCTTGTAGTAGTTTCTGCCAACATTTCATGTCTTCTATTCAAGTGTTTAACCATTGTCTTTGTAATTTGGGCAGCCTTGTCTTTTCTTTTTCTCCTATTATTTGTAGTTTTTTATTTATTTTTATTCTTTTTTCTTTTGTTACTTTTTGATCTTCTCTTGTTTTTGCCTATTAATTAGTCTTTGCAGTTCTACAATGCTCTTTTTTTGATGTTGCTCTTTTGATTGTTTCTTCTATTTGTCAATGTATTGCATATATTTTTCTTCAGCAGGTGTTTACTAGCTGCTATAATGATGCTTCTTCTAATACATCTCATATGATGTTTATATTATTTGTTTCTTTCTTTTAAATGTTCTTTAGCACCTTCTTGACTTCTAACCATTTTTGCAGCTCTTGTGTATACTTTTTTCAGTTCTCTTCTTTCACTTGGTAATATAGATATATTTGTTCTCGATTGTCTTTTCCTTTTGATTTTAGCTTTGTTATTTCTTGATGTCATATGTTTAATCTATATTTTTGTTTTTACTATTTTATGATCACTTTTAGTAATTCCTTCTGCATCTTTAATTTCTGCTTTCTGTAGACCTAAGCCCAGTTTATCTGATACCTATATGTAGTTAATTTTTGTTACTGCTTCTCTATTTGACCATGTAAATTCTTGACTTGTTGAATGCATATCTCTGTAACTGTCACCAAAGTTCTGCTTTTTCATCCAATTAAAGATTGGTAATATTTTGAAGTTTGTTGCTTGTAGGTATTGTCTGTCCAATATATTATTTACTGTATGATTGAAATTACCTAAAATAACTATTTGCATTTGTCTTTTCTTCTTGGTAACTATTTCTATGATTTTTTGTTGAATGTTTTTCCCTACTGCCTTGTCACTTGGTGGTATATAGACTCCTAAAACTACTAACTCTAATTGCTTGAAATATAGTATAATTTCTATTATATATTCATTTATTCTTTTAATTGCACCCACATGTTTTTTCTATTGTTCATCAATTATAATGCTATATCAATCCTTTCTTTTTGTCTTTTGCTGCACTTAATCAAAATTCTACATATTTTTTGTTTGCTGTCTGCATTAGGAATCTTCCTTCTCTTTCTGTAAGGTTTGTTTCTGTGATATCTAATATTATAACTTCTTCTTCTTCTGCCCAGTCCAACAGACTATCGAGTTTTCATCCTTTGGTTTTGAGTCCATTAACATTGTAACATGCTATTTTAATCTTCTTTCTTTCTTTCTTCTATTTTTTTTTTAGTTGTTCTTGTATTGTCTTTGCTATTTCTTCTTTTTCTTTTCCTTTTTTACTCTTACTTCTTTCTTCTTTTGAATGAGAATGTGTTTTCCTTTTTCTGTTTTCAAAACTTCTTCTTTTATCTTATAAGAACTCTTCTATCTCCTATCTATATTTATTGATTTAACTAAGAAGCCTTTATGAGCAATTGGCTATGTCTTCCCCTATTGTGTTACCTACTTTCTCTAGTTTTTTTAGTTTTTCTAAGATTTGGCCTAGCATATCTTCTATATGTGTGTTCTTTTTTTGCTGTTGCATTTTATCTTTATTTTCTCTCTTCTTTTAGCTTTCTTCTTTCTCATTATCTATACTTCTATATCTTCTTTGGTTTTTAATATTATGTCTTAGGCTGCTATTTTCTTCTATCATTTGAACTTTTAGTTTTAGTTCTTTCTAATCTTTCTTTCTGTTCATATATGTTCTGTTCTATTAGTTTCTTTCTTTACTTTTATCTTCTTCTGCATTAGAGTTTTGGTTTAATCTATTTCAGCTTCTTTCTTTTTTATTCTTGAAACTTTCTCTACCTCTTGGCTCTCTTTTTCTTTCATTAACCTAGTATACTCAGAAGTTGTTGTATATGATTAGTTTTAATTGTGCTGCTCTCATATCTTCCTCTATTATAAAAATAATCAGTATTATTTACTTTTGTTCTCATTTTAGTTTGGTAGAATGTATACTGACTTTGCTTCTTTATTTTTCAAGCATCATAATAATAAGACTTCTAAAGCATTTTCAGGTAGCTTGGTTAGTTTTACTATATGTTTTTTTTGTCTTTCTCTTGCTTTGTGGTTTTCTTTTCCTCTTGTTACTCTTACCAACTTATTATTGTCTGCAGACAATAATCATGGAATATCTTCTTTTATGCTTTGCATTTGTATTACTGCTAAAGCTTTGTACTTAAACCTTTTAATGCATATAATTTGCACATCTTTAATTCTTTTGCAAATATACTCTACTTCTCTTTTGTTTATATTAGCTAATAAGTCCTATATTGTTAAGTAAGTCACATTGCTACTAAGTTTTTCTTCTTCCTCATATTCATTATTGTAAGGTTCTTTTTTGTTAATGCCTTTTTTAACCTTCTTTTTTTTAAAACTTGGCATATGTTTTCTTTTATCTTGTTGTTCTTTCTTATAGTCTCTGAGTTCTTCTTCTTTTTTTTTTTTTTTTGTTTATCTTCTGATATCATTTTGTACCAATCATTTTCTTTTTTATTAATTCTTTGTATAGCTTCTTCTCTGCTATAATTATAGTTAAAGACCACTTCTATCTACAGATTTCCTCTCTTGAATATTTCGTCAATGTCTTTAACACATGTATTATTCTTTAAAGACCATCTAATAAACTTTATACATTCTTTTTTTGTTTCTGAAGAAAGCTCATATGCTGATATATTGGTAATTAGACTGTTATTTTGATCACAACTTCTTATGCTTGGTGCCCATATACTTTGATCTAATATTATTCTTACGATGTTGATTTCTTCTTCTGTTTCTTGCTTCCTTCTTTTTTGTCTTTCTCTTTCCTCTTCTAGTATGTTTTGTCTTGATTGCTTATTATTCATTTCTATATCTTCTTGTTCACTTATATCTCTTTGTAATGTATTTGTTTTTTCCTGTTTTCCTATATTTTTACTTTCTTCTTCTATATTTCTTTTCATTTTTTGTTTTCCTTTGATGCTCTCTTCTTCATTTCTCTTTCTTATTATTTGCTATTCTCTGTCTTAGTTATACTGTATTTGTCTTCTTTTTGTTTCTGTTGTTAGGTCTTGGTTTTCTATATTTATGTTTAGTTTTTTCTCTGGTTGTTCTTTCTCAGCTTTTTCTAATATTTCTCTTGTTAGTTGTAAAAGTGCCATCTCATTTGGGTCTTGGTTTGTGAGCAATGCAACAATTTTGTCTTCTCTATCTGTTACTGTATATGTTTTGCTTGCCTTATTGAAAAAAGTTTTGTTATGCACATTATTCATAACTCAGTATGCTCTTTTTATAAAGAGTGCTTGTAAACTTTCTCTGTATTCTACAAGAAGATTTTTGTTTATATTTACTACTCTGTTCTTCTAGGATGTTCTATCACATGTTTGTTGTTTCTTGTTTATTTGTTTTATAAGTAGCTCATTTATCCTATTTTATTCTAAAATCCTACATGTGTTTGTTTTGCCTAGGCTGTACTGTTGTTTATGTAATCCAAACAAATTTACATATAGAGTCACTACCAATTCCTCAAAATTATTCCTTTTTGCTAAAATTTCTACAAAAAACCCTGGTTTTCTTTTATAGCTATCTTACTAACACTTGCAGTGCTTTTTGTTTTTAAGCTTATTTGTTGCTTTCTTTGTTCCTGTTACTTTTTCTTAGTGTTGTTAAGAGTGTTATCTATTGCTGTTAGTCAGAAAGTTGATTTTCTTTTTCACTTATTTTGCATCCAAGTGATCATTGGTTAGAGTGTTGAAAACCCTTATTATTGCTATTATTCTTATAACTGCTAAAGACTTTATATAACAGTTAGAAGCAATAATCTCAGGAAGCTCATATTAGGTAGGTGATCTATATAGCCATTAATTATTATTATGCTACCTTAATCACCTCCTTTATATGCTTCCAGGATTACATTTTATGGCTCACAATAGTCACACTACATAGCTATTTTGATTTCTTTTTTAGTATATACATATGACAATATAATGTGACCTGGTCGCAGTTACCTAAAAACATAATTTAAGGCATACTAATTGGAGTTTGGCTGAGGCTATACTCTATTGAAAACAACAGTAAGGTGCTTATGGTATTTAAATAATAGGAACTAAATTATAGTTATGCAAATGTGTATGAGTTGCTATTAGTAGTTATAAATTCCCTCTTTCTGATACTATAAATAACTATATCACTTGTATATTAGTAATAATAAATAATGCAACAAAAAAAAATTAGTTAGATTGTATTATCTCATACAATTTGAGACATATTTGTTAAATTTTTTTTTATTTTATTCACAAATAGCAATATTATTATTAATAAAAAAGATTTAAAAATTTAGTGATCAAAATTTTTAAGAGATGAGCTTTATTTCAATATATATGTTATATTATTTTTGCTTGTTTTAACAGCAACACAATTATAAAATAAAAAAAATTTTTTTACATAAAAAAAACATTTTTTTTTTTAATAATTTTTAGCTATTACCATCTGGTGTAGCCATCCTGGGCTCTAATTACATTACAGATTTGTTCTGGCATTGAACAACTTAATCTCATGCAGGTTTTAATGTTGATTGACTGCCAAACCATCGAATTTTTTCTTAGAGGTCTTTTACACTTAAAATTTGACCAGAGAGGGTTTAGATTAACCAATTGGGAAGGCTAGTTAAAAAATTTTTAACTTCTTCTTTGTAAACCAACATTTGGTAAAGGTTGTTATATAACAAGATGCTCCATCATGTTGAAAAACAAGTTTGCTGACTTCAAATCCATGATTCTCAATCATTTATATTAACTCTTTATGGAATATTTTTAGGTACAGATCTGTATCCATTGTATTATTAACCTTACAATAGCTGCTAACACAATGAAAGATAAAGCAATCTTAGATTATAATTGATCTGTCATCATATTTCATAGCAAACTTAACATAAAACTGATTTAATGGTTCTCCATGATGCTTCCAATTGTACTGCTTACTATCTGACTCAAAAATTTAAAACCTTGACTCATCTGATCAAATTATCTCAATTCAATCTTTAACAATCTATTTTTAATATTTGTTTGCAAAAGTGAGGCATGTTTTATAATAACTATTATTTAGATAGGATTTTTTTTATTTCCAACATTAAACTATAGTTCTGAAATATTCAGTGAATAGTAGATACTAAAATCTCAATATTTTTATTTATTTTAAGATGGGTCCTTACTTTAATAGCAATAGAACAGCAATAGAAGGTAATTAAATTTACTATTCTTCTTTGGGTTAGTTCATTCAACAAAGTTGAATGACTAACCTTTTCTAAATCTTTAAGTATGTAGTTTGTTAATTACTTTTTTCTAATTTACAAATCTGTAGAATAGTTAACATAATGGGCTTAACTTACTGCTCTTTGATATATCTTTTTTAAAAGAAAGTGATATTTGGGCTCATTTGACAGAGGTTGTACAATTCTTTTTTTTTGATTTGTACACAATTCTAACATTATACAAGATGCAGAATTAATGATAAAACTTATATTTTATATATATTTATATAGCATAACTTATATGATCTGATCTTTGTCGAAAACAATTAAAATATTGCAATATGTGATTTGTAATAAATTTACAATTATTTTTATATTAGTAATAATAACAACTATTAAAACTTTGTTATTTAAAAAAGATAATATTTATAAAAAAATAAAATAAAAATTTAACAAATACACCTGGAATTGCATAAGATAATACAATCTGACTAAATTTTTTTTTGTTATATTATTTATGATTACTAGTATAAGATCTAATAATTGTGTTAGCCAATCATTTAGAAAATTGGTTTTATTTATTAGTAATATTTTTTAAGTACATTTTTTTAGTTTTTTTTTTGGTATTAAGGTAAGGCTTTGCTCATATCTTTTTAGTAATTTTAGTTGTATATATTAATATATTATATATTAAGCATATACTAAGATTATAAATACAAAATAAAAACTACATGCAATAATTAAAACTTAAACAACTTTATCTATATTTTAAACTAACTAAGGTGGTCAAATTCTATCTAAATTTGTAATATTAGAATATAATTGTAAGATTTACTATAATTGATCCAAAGTGTTAACTATATATTGATTTTTCCAATAGCCTGTCCAATTGGTTGACAAGTATTGAAATATAAGTGTAGTTGATCTACTATTTCATATAGATATAAGTATGTATAGTTTGTATATAATCTTTTATGATGTCTAGTTTGTTGTATCTGTTATGAAATGTTGTAGATATTATAAGTTTGAAGAGATGTAATAATATTATTTTTTTTCAGTTAAAAAGATTGATACAATATAGTTTTTATATTTGTTATATATTTAATCATTAATATCAAGAAATATTAAACAATAATTTGTAAAAATATCTTAGTTGATATATTGAAGTTATGAATTGTTTCAATTAAGATATTAGATATAAAGTCTTTAAGAATAAAATCAAGATAAAAAGAATTTGCTTAAAATGATATTCAATCAAATAAAAGATATTTTTAAATTTTGAAATAAGTTTATTAAGTAAACTAGTAGATAGGTTAAGATCTAGTTTAGATAAAATATACTAAATTAATAAATTAATAATGTTTGTAATAAGAAAAAAGTTGAAACAAGTTAATTAGTATAAGTAAGAGTCAGAAAAATTATATTGAAAGCAGTTAATATTTGTAAAAATAGTTAGTAAAGAAAAAAGTATATTAGAAGTTCATTTAGTAGAGTTTTGATTTTAAAGACTTTAGATTAATTAAGTTTATAGCTAATAAAATTAAATAAAGATTTTTGGTTATAATTAAGAAATAGGCATATCAATTGCTAATCTATATAGAAATTAATTGAGACCATTTATTGTTTTTTTTTATAAAAACCACATTATTTTTATATGAGTTTTGCAAATAATTTTGATAAAGTATTAAATAGGAAGCTTAACAGAATTTTGTTTTTATTATAAAATATGAAAAGAATTATAAATATTTGTATATTAAAAGTTTAAAATTAAAGAAAAGATATGTTTTTTTGCTAGAGAGTCAGCTGTATTATTAAAGATGTTATCTATATAATTCTAAACTTTGTAAAAGTTAATATTTAAGTTAAAAGATTTAATAATATTAAGAAGTATATATTATAAAGACTATGTATTAAATTTAAAAAGTTTATGTAGAAGACTGGAATTATGATATTCAGGCCCAATGTACAGAGAAGGCTACAGTATCTTTCACAGCTATGCAAGCCAAGCTTAAAATGGTGAGTAACCTTGCAGAAACCCAATACCCATCCTTGAACTCTAATTTCTCCCCTAACTTTAAGGATTCTTCTTGTTACAATATCTTCCTAATTCACCATAATCTTTCAACTCTATTATCTAATCAAACACTTTTAAATTTCCTTTAACATTTAAAAAATAATATATTCAATAAACTATTTAAAATCTCTATCAATACTACACTTACTGAAACACATGTTTATAAAAACTTAAACAATATTATAATACCAAATCATATACTTCTTTCTAAATCTCTTTATTATCAATACTATAACTTACTTATCAAATTATATCGACAATTTTTAGTTCTTAATGTATTAACAGACTCTGATTTTTTTAATACTAACAACCTCAATATCACAAATCCTATCTCTCTTATATTACATCCATCTGATACTACTCAAACTAATAACACTCCTTTTCTTCAAACATCTCTTATACCTATAATTTCAATTCCTATAAAAATTAGTTCTTTAAATATTAATGGCTTACTTCAATATTCAAAAAAGAGCTCACTTATTAATATTATTAATCAATATAACTTTGATATCTTTGGATTATTAGAAACACATCTTAGTTCTAAATAAGGAAAATTCTTTAATCAAAAACCTTCAAAATTATAACAGCTTTTGGAGTTCCTATGAAAATTCTTACCAAGCAGGTGTTAGAATTTTTATACACCAAAGAATCTCCAAATACATTGCCAGAACACACAATTATAATGGTCATATCATTGGCTTAGATCTACATTTTAAACACAACTCTATCTGTATTCTTCAAATTTACCTTCCTACTTCAGAGAAAAAACAATTATGTACCAAAATTCAAGAACAAATTATTCTACTTTGTAACAATTCTAACTATCAACTCATAATACTTGGTGATTTTAACAGTGTTCCAAATCCTTGCAAAGATAGAAATCCTTTAAAAAATACTTCTATTCCAGAATCTCAAATCCTCAAATATCTAATTAGTTATCTATTTAAAAATTTATATTGATTTTTCTTCCTGACAACATTAAATTTTACATTCTCTTACTCAACTTCTAAAAGTAGAATTGACCAAATATAAATAAACTTAAATATATCACAAATTGAATACACTGATATCCTTGAGGATATCTCTTCTGAATTAGATTATAAAATTATTACTCTCGAAATTTCTATAACTATCAATAAAACAAAACCCTCTAAACAACATATTAGGAAAAACTTTCTTTGGAAATTCTGTTCAAAAGAAAATATTGAAAATTACTCAAATCAAATATCACAAAATCTACACTAATTACAAAACCAAATATCCAACATTTTAAATCAAAATGAACTCAACATAATTTGGAATAAAATACTTAAAGCACTTACCAAAGCTGCTTTAAAAAACATTTCTCACAAAAACATTAAAACAATTCAGGAAATTAAAGATAACAAATCTTCCAAATAACATGCACTCTTTTACAGATTCAAGCAAATACAAAATTTAAAAAACCATCTACAATCATTCAACTTTCATAATCTTTTTAAAGAATATATAACTAAATATCCTGAAAACCTTATTGATGAAACCTCTAACAACTTATACTCCTTAATTAAACAAGAATTTAATTATATTAAATTAGCACTTAATACCTTCTATCAACAACAAACTCAAAAAGAAATCCGACAAAAAATCGAGAATTGCAATTAACTCTTTCAATTACAACCTAAAAAATTCTTTAAAAACATTTTTGAAAAATATAACAGTATAAATATTGATAGACTTCTAACAAATAACTCTTTATTAACAGAAGAAGATCATATTAAGCAAGCTATCCATGCTCACTTTACTGAATACTTTAATGAAAAATCCCTTCAAGAAATTCAACCTACATCTGATTACTATCAACTATACGAACCTCATCCTGAACTTGAAATATATTATTAAAACTTATTTAACAATATCTCTGATAATAAATGGCAAAATACTATTCAAAATCTTCCTCTTCAAAAAGCTGCAGATCCTCTTGAATCAAACTATGAACATATCAAATATGTAGGCCATACTGGCCAAATCTCTCTTAAATTATTTATCAACAAATGTTTTCAATTTCAAAAAATTCCATCTGATTGAAAAATATCTAACATTTTCCTTATTCCAAAAAAATCATCATGGGACTTTACACTCAATTAAGTCTGCCCAATCTCAATTATAGAACCAATGAAAAAATGCTTTACTAAAATCTTTACACAAAAACTAGATCATATTATTAACTCTAATAATCTCCTTTCCAATCTCAACTTTGCTGCTACCAAAAACTCTTTAACACACACTCCTATCCAAATCCTTAACAATACTATTGAACACTATAAACATTTTAACAAAGAAGTTTGGATAATGTTTCAAGACATGTCCAAAGTCTTTAACAAAATTAATATATCTTGATTACAGAACACTTGCAAAAGAATTGGTATTACTTTTAAAGGAATCCAATTTATTACTGAACTATATACAAACCAACAAGCAAAAATAATTACTACACATGGTCTTATATTATCTGTTCATATCAAAACAGGTATTGAACAAGGTGAAACATATTCTCCTCTTCTTTGAAAAATTTATTATGACCCAATTCTGTCTTATATTCATAATAAATATAACAACCACTTACTTAAAATTACCTCCTCTTCACTACTTGAGATTATTTCTAATATTCCACTTTCTTTAATAATCATACCTTCTATGGCTTTTATAGACGACACTGTTTGGCACAGTGAAAATCCTGAAACCCTTCAACATATTCTTAATGATACACAACAACTATATAATCTTAACAACATTTAAATTAATCCAACTAAATCTGATCTTTTATATATCTCTCAAAACAAAAACAAACTAAATATTACTATACCAACTCTTTATTATAATAATCAAATAATACTCTTATGTAAACTATATGAAATCATAAGATATTTTGGTAGCTATTTTGATGGAAATGGTTCTACTAAACCAACTTTTGAAATGCTTTAAACCAAAATTGAAAACTTTCTCTTATTATTAAATATAAAAAACTTACATTAAAACAAATATCTACACTCTTTAATATAATATTACAACTATTTTTAGAATACCTTTTACAAATTCTATTTATATCCAAAACATAACAACAAAAACTTTCATGACTACTTTTAATTACAACCAAAAAAATGCTCTATTTAGCAAAAAATACATCTAATATTCTTCTTACAAACTTACTATTTTTTAAACTTTCAACATTTCAACATTTAACTCAAAAAGTTGTAATATTAACAATTGAACATATCTTCTATTCTACTCTACTTCTCAAATATATTGGTGAAGCCAGAATTAAAAACTGGCTTACTAAAATATGGTAATCACTTTTTCTTCCTGATACATCCTCTAAATTCTTACTAAAAACAAAAAATTTCTCTTTTATTTTTCAACTTACACTTCTACATAACTCTAATATTTATTTTTCACTTAATAACTCATTTAATTTATTACCAACTAACATCTCCACAACAACAAAAACAATATATGATATTCTTCTATCTAATATTTTTTTCTCCTTAACAAATATTCTCTGCAATAATAAAATACTCTTTATTGAACAAATCACAACTGCTGATAACTTATATCGTTTACCTTGGAATAATATATATATATACGAACAAAAAAATCCATACATGGACCTACTCCTTCCTGGTTTACCAAACTTTGTAATCTTATTCAAAATAACACTATTCTCCAAATATGGCTATATCTTAATCTACCTAATATTAATAGCTTTATTAATTCTCTCAATACAATTACATCCTATCACCTATTATTATTAAATCAATGGTCATTTCTTCTTAATAATTCCCAAATTCTTTTTACTAAGAATTTATTAAATTTTTTCTCAATTAATAACATTGTTCATGGCTTAATATCCTTGACTCCTACCAACCTACCCACACTAATACCTCAAATCTTCATTAATATTCCAAATATTAAGTCATCAAAAAAAGATAATACCTATTCTCTTAACATTGATAATCATAAAATTCATGCACTTATCAATATACTACAAAAAACTTCTCTACTACTAATACCAACTCAAATTTCAATTATATACATTTCTGAAATAGAAATACAGATAATACAAAAATACATATCATTTTCTAATTATTAAAATCAACTTATTGAATTATTCTTATTAGCAAAAAATCTTCTAAATAATACTCACTACTATACAGATGTCTCAATTATTAATGCTCAAACATCACATTCTAAAATTGAAATCAGATGGATTTCTAAACACAATACCTAAATTAAATTTAACTGTTCTATTTCTTCATACCCTGACTCTACACGAACAGAACTTGAAGCAATAATATATCTTTTTTTTATCTTATCAATGAATTCACAAAATAACATATATTTGAACAATTTTTCTGTACTAAAAAATATTCAACTATTTCCATCATTACATAAATTCTCTCATATAAAAAACTGGGATATTCTATTCATTATTCATTACCTTATTAAAACCAAATCTCTTAATATTTCTTTTTATAAAATCAAATCTCATTCTAATAACTCTTTCTATAATCAAGCTGATCTTCTAGTCAAACAAGATACTAATAAATACCAAATCATATCCAACTTTAAAACAATACTCCCTCTTTACTTCAAATGGTATGATTATATAATTCCTACTAAAACTCATTCCTTTCTCCAAAACACTATAACTATTTAATCACTTCTTATCTGGTCACAACTTAAATACTTCCAAAACCCACTATCTATTAAATGGTCTACCAATCTTAATATTATTAATTCACTTAATAATGATCAAAAATTCGATTCATTTCGATTAAAAATTATTAATAACAACTTACCAATTATGCAAAATCTTAATATTCGCTATCCCTTATTATATACAACTCCAAATTGTATTCATTGTCAATTAATCGAAGATATACCTCATCTATTAACTTATTTTAAACAAAACTTCAATCTCCAACAAATTCTTCATAGCTTAATTACAAATACTATTCAACAATTAAATATCTCTGCTAAACTCACAAATACTATTTATACTATATTATTTCATTATCTTAATACATCACCATATCTTTATTTTCTAAATCTTATTCAAGGTCTTTACTCTATAATTCTATATGATAATATTAAAATACTCCTTCATAAAACAACATTACCCTTTCTTACAACTTTATCCAATGCCTCTCTTAATTGGTTTTATCAACAAATATGGTTACCATGTAATATTCTTCAACAACCATAGGAAAAAGCTCACAATATAACTAACAAATCCAAACATTCAAAAATCTATTCTCTAATTTCTACCTCCCAACCAACACCTAATACCTCAAATACATCTACTATTAACCTTACTATATCTATTAAAAACTAGTTATTCTTAGGCTATTCACTTACTAACTGTATTTACTAAATGCCAAAACTATCACTTTAGGTTTTCTCCAACCTTTCTATACT
>CAJVQA010000937.1:0-28797 GCA_910591915.1 Cetraspora pellucida | reverse complement strand
CAAGCATTAACTACTATAACCTGGCTACATATCAATATAATTTATGAAATTTGGTGTCGATATACTGCTTTAAAATGAGGAGGTTCTGATACTCTTTTGAACACTCTTAGTATACTAATCAAAGCTTGTATTTTGAAAAAAATACATGTTTTAAAACATAACACACTAGGTCATAGACCTAAAACTGCTAAACTAATCTGTAAATATTTAAAATATATCAAGATTGTTCATAATTATTTTAATATAATAATACTTTAATAAAGAGCACTACCTGCACCCCTAGTTGCTAAAAGCAACAGGGATATTCAAAAAAAAAAAATTAGCAAAACAATTTAAAATAATTAGAAGTTAAAACTTTTGAGTACATTAAAAGTATTTAAAAAAATGCAAAAATATTAAAATACATTAGAATTATATTTAAAAATTATAAAAAAAATTAAAATATTAAAAATTAACAAAGAATATTAAAAATATTTCGAAATAATTAAAGCATATAAAATTAAAATAAATAAAAATCAAATTTTGATTATATTAAAATAGTTTAAAACAATGCAAATAGAATTGGAATATATTAGAATTAATTTAATTAAACTTAAAATATATATATTAATTTATAATTATTTAAGAATATTAAAATTTTTTCAAAATGATTAAAGCATATAAAATATAAATAGATGAAAAATTTTCTTTGCAATTTTATATTGTTTTCTTATAATATTTCTTTACTTATAAAATTTAATAATTATAAAATATTACAAATATTTATCATTTATTAATATATTCTACTTAATTTCACAAATATTCACAAATTCTTCATATTAATTACTTTTTTTTTTTACCACCTTTTACTATTCTGAAGGTTCTTAGACACCTTTTAAGATCTGTCATATCTCTTTAAAGATCATAGTTATTATTTAGTGAAGATTATCAAATGGTATGTAGCTTCCATATTCATTATTGTACTCATAAAAATAGCTTATGCTCTGTTAAGTTCATCATATGATGTTTTGGGTCTTTGGCTTCATAATGTAGGAACTTTATTTTTTTTATATCTTATATTTTTATTGTTTTTTTTTGTTTTTTGTTTTTATTTTTTTTATTTTTAATTTTTTTTAATTTTTTTATTTTTCTTATTTCTTATATTTTTTTTTAGTGTTAAGATAACCTCTTTGATCTTTTGACTTTTATTAATCACTTATTGGTATTATGGTTCAATAAATTTTATAGAAGAGCATATAATTGGCTACATATATAACTTTTTATATTATCTATTTAAAAAGTCTGTTTGAAGGTTTTCTACCAATTGCTATATCTAACACTCCTGCTTGGATGTTCTACTTTAAATCCTCTGAACCTATAATCTGTATTAATTCACTAGATTATATCCAGATGCCCAGATCATCATTTTAATCTTAGGACTAATTTATTCTCAAAGTAAACTCCTCAGAGCCTTCTGTACTTATTTTTACAGCTGACCTAAGTATCACTATGACAGAACCAATACTTGTGATCAGGACTTAACCATTAAATCACTATTCTCTTATAGAGTTCACTTAGACTCTAGTATCTACTTCATAATATAACTTCAGTACTTTAGTATACTTTTGCTTTTTCATCTGCCTTTTTATTAAACTTTTAATTCAGATAGCCTATGTAGAACTATAACCAGTCTATCAGTATATCAGATTAGTCTGATATATTTTTTTTGTTTATTCTGACAGCCTGGTTGGTAGTAGCTCTGAGATTTTTAACTCAGAGGTTCTTGTCTGTCTGGCTATTATGACTAGGTACTATAATCTTGATATCTATTTTTTTAAGCTAGCCTTTATAATAGAGCTGTTAAGGACCTAGCTATCTTTCTACTCAAGTATTCTTAAATGGATTTCTTGTTACCCAATTTTAACAGATTTACACAACCACAAGGACTTATTTAGTGTTTGCACTGTTTAATTTGTCAATTTGCATTCCTTTATGTAATGCCATATTTACACAAATGTCCCATAACCTGCCAGTTATGCTAATATAATCATCATTACAGATATCCTAATCTAATCATTAGTAACAATTGCTGTAATATGAATATTACATAGGTAATTATCTAAATTTTCACTATCGATAGGATTTGAACACCCAACCTACTACTTAGAGAGTTGACAACCTGACTACTTCACTAGATTACCATATACCACTTTTCTTATTTCTTTTCATAATTTTTATTTTTATATTTTTAAAACAATTTAAAAATTTAAATTATTTCAAAATAATTCATATATTTTAAAAATGCCTAAAATCACTAAAAAATAATTAAAATCAAAACAAGTTTTTGTCAGATTGATTGTAAATTTATTATTGCAAACAACTAAAATATGAGAAAAAGTATCTTCTGTAACCAGTGATGTTTTGACAACTGTTAGAAGAAAACTGAAATTTCTGAAATTATTAAAGCAGCTAAAACTGCAAAAAGATTGCCTAGTAGTATTAAAAAAATTGTGCATCTACCTAAAAGTTATAAAATTACTATGAATTAATTTTTGATATATTAAATATTATATGAATAATTTTAATATTTTTATTTTATATCTTTTATATAATTTGGAAAATCTTCCTTTAAAAATATTCAAAAAGCTTTTAGAATTATTAGAAAAAGTTAATAGAATCAAAAGATATTTAAATAAGTTAGATGATAAAATTAATGAAACATATAATTTGTTAGCAGAAAATAATTTTATTAAAGTATTAAAAATTATTTTTATATTATAATACAGAAAATCTATACTTAATGATTACATGAAGTGTTTTAATTTTTTAAATAGTTATAACTTTTTATTTAAGAGGTTTTAAAAAAATCTAACTGGTAACTTTATAGAGCTATATTAGCTCTACATATGTGTCAAATATCTTTTCAAAATCTCATCACTGTAAGGAGTTGATGCATTTTGAAAATTGAAATTTTATATATATATTTATAAATTTACATATAAAATTTCAATTTTTAAAATATACCAACTCTTTACAGTAATAAGATTTTGAAAAGATATTTGGCATATATGTAAAGCTAATATAGCTCTATAAAGTTACTAGTTAGATTTTTTTAAAACCTCTTAGATAAAAAGTTATAACTATTTAAAAAATTGAAACACTTTATGTAACTGTTGAGTATAAATTTCCTGCACTATATATAAAAATATTTGCAATTTTTTTTAAAAAAAAATAATATGTTTTATTTTGAATATTTAGCAATCAATTAAAGCAATAGCAAAGAAAGTAATTGAATATTCGATTTATCTTTCCAAAGATAATTTAAAAGAAACAACTGAAACTTAGATGTTTGAAAATTATTTAGAATATTATAGTTCAATATTAGATAAAGTATAGAAAACATATTATACTAAAAGTATTATAGGATCTGTGAATATTTAAATATATTTAAAAAATTTCAAATTTATACAAATATTTTTAGGATAATAAAGGTTGAAACAATAGTAATATTAAAATTTATTTTAAAGTATTTTTAAGGATAGAGGATACTATATTGAAATTATATATAAACTTAATAGTAAAATTTTTTTATGTTTAATTTTATAAAAAATTAAATAAATTTAGAAATAGCCTACGGCTATATGTAGCCTATACTATACTACATATAGTTTTACAATATTTGTAATGTATGACATAATAGTGCATATGCATATAACAAGAAAAATAGATAAAATGGTAATCTTTTATCAAATCTAATGTAAGGTGCACACTTACATACTCTAAAAGATTTGTTTTATATTCAGTATTTTGGACTTTGGTTATATACTACACTGGTGATTCTTTTCTTAACAATACTGCTATAATAAAATACTTGTATATAAAGTGAGAAGTTGAGAGTTATACTTGCATTTTGTTTAGTGCTTAGGTATAAACAAATTAAGCAAAGTGAATTATTAGAAATCTTTCGATTATATGTTACAGCAATAATATATTATTAGATTACTTCAGTTCTAATCATTTTAGATATTCCAGTATTCTAGTTATTCCAGTCATCAAATATATAAAATAAGATGAGTTATTAGAATCCTTTGATTAAACATTATAGTGATAATATATTATATTACTTATTTTATTTCTATTAGTTTTAATTGTTTCAGTATTCTGGCATTCTAGTTATTCTAGGGTTCTAGTATTCTGGTGTTCTAGTCGTTCTAGTCATTTCAGTCATTTTAATCATTAAATATATTAAGCAAGATGGGTTATTAAAAATTCTTCAATTAAACATTACAATAACAATGTATTATTAGATTATTTACTCTAGTTTTATTAATTTTAATTATTTCAGTTTCAGTGTTCCAGTCATTCTAGGTCTAGTATTCTAGTTGTTCTGGCATTCTAATATTCCAGGTTTTAGTAGTTCTAGTGTTCTAATTATTAAACATATTAAATAAGGTGGGTTATTAGAAATTCTTCAACAAAACATTATAACAATAATATATTATTAGATTACTTACTCCAGCTCTATTAATTCTAGTCATTTTAGCCATCAAATATATAAACAAGGTGGTTATTAGAAATCCTTCAATTAAAGTTTATAGTGATAATATATTATTAGATTACTTATACCAATTCTATTAATTTAATTATTTCAGTTTCAGTTTTCTAGTTATTTCAGTCATCAAATACATAAAACAAGGTGATTATTAAAATCCTTTGATTAAACATTATAGAAATAATATATTATTAGATTACTTATTTCAGTTTCATTAGTTCCAGTTGTTCTAGTATTTTATATCAAATATATAAACAAGATAGGTTATTAGAAATCCTTCAATATGGTCAAATGTGAATAGATCCAGGTCTGTGATCTGGTGAAATTAATACTAGGGTTAGATCAGAGGGTTTAAATGAAACATCTAAGCAGGGGGTGTTAGGTACGGCAACTGGTGGGGAACCCTCGGGCGGACTCCTTAAATAGGTAATATAGAAAAGTTACACGTGTAGCCAGTTGTACACTCATCTAATAGTTCATTATAGATACGTCTATATAAAACATGTACCCACTATAAGTATTAATAAAAAGCTCAGATCAAAGAGGTCATCTTAATACTGAAAAAAAAAAATCCTTCAATTAAACATTATAGCAATAATATATTATTAGATTACTTACTTCAGTTTTATTAATTTTCATTATTCTAGTTATTATACAACAAATATATAAACAAGATAGTTATTAAAAATCCTTTAATTAAACATTATAGCGATAATATATTATTAGATTACTTACTCCAATTCTATTAATTTTTATTATTCCAGTTATTCCATCTAGGTATTAATAATATTAAATGAAGATATATATAAAATAAGGTAATTTATTTAGTAAAGCATTGTAGTAGGCCTATTTAATTACTTGAAAGTCAAGCCTATAGTAACTTATATAAATATATAGTAATACTATTAATAAGTTACTATATACTTGATTTTTAAGTGATTAAATAAACCTAATATTTAATATATTAATAATTTATATATATTTTAATTATAATAGTTCTATCTAAGCATTAACTATAACCAATGAAAATTTGAATCTGAGTTCACTAGCACTGCCTATTAATGATGAATTAGAATTATCTAAACAAAACCAGGATAATTCATCTGAACAAAACTTTAATAGTATTATTAATATATCTGATTCTGTTTTTACAATTCCAATACTAGTACCTGGCATGAGGTTTGAATCATAGACAGAAATTAATAAATATCTGAATGCCTATTGTAATTCAAAAAACTTTTCTAAGATTATTTATAGAGCAGAATATAATGATAGAATACAAAGACATTATCATTATAGATGTAAATATTAGGGCCAATACTAAAGTAAAAAGAAAGTGATCATTGAAGAATAGCACAATACACATTCCAAACGTAGTAAATGCCTTTGGTCTATAAATGCTACATGTCCCAAGACAACCAGTATCATTAGCATAACTGCAGTTTTTTTAGAACATGAAGACCATCTATTTGATCCTCTTGCCAATAAATTTGGTATTATATATCGAACACTAACTAGCCAATATTGGCCAATATAGAATTCTGAACTACTAAAAGAAATTTTAGTATGCATACCCAACATCAATTGCTTGAAGCAAATATGAAAATGTACTTGGATCACAAAAAAAGTGATGGGCACTTTCTTATATTTTATGTGTTTTTACTGCAGAGATCCAAATAACTCAAAGAGTAGAAGATTAAAATGCAATAATTAAGAGTACAATTAATAGTCATATCTTTAGTTTAGAGCTTGTTAAAAAACTTGATATACAATTTAATCATGTGTTTACTACAATTTAATATTAAAATTAGGCACATTCTGTGATCGGTTCAACTCTTGTACATTTAAGTCATGATTTTTTACCTATAATTGACAAATGAATTACTGAGTATCTAACATCTGTTGCTCTTTTGATACAGAGACAAGAAATAGTGCAGGCTGTCTGGTATAAGATGTTTATAAATTTGATATTAATACATAGACTACTATTATAAGGAATTAGGCAGATTTATTAGATAAATCTATCTGATTTCTATTAATAGTAGTTTATATGTTATATGTAATAAACTATTATTAATAGAAATTAGGTAGATTTATCTAATAAATCTGTCTAATTTTTATTAATGATAGTTTATACATGCATAATTACTGATTTAAACTAAAATAAATTTGAAATAATACACAATAGGTATTCACTTCTGTTAGATAATAAGGATTGTGTTTTTGAAATTGTGGATGATATTGAATTATTTAATAATGGTTTTGTAAAAAATACTGTCGATGCTTTATTAATACTTTTAAAAGAACTCATTCCTATAAATCAGTTTAATGACATTGTTGAGATTTGAAAACTTATTTGCATAGATACAGCCAGCTTTATTATAACCAAGTTTGTAATACTGTTGATATTCTGTTAACTTTCACCTTATAGTTTTCTATTCTGTATTTTTTTGTTTTATTTCTTGTAACTCTTTAAACTGTATTTTACATAGTGCATCTTTTTTTACATGAATTGTAGAATTACGAATTAATAATAAATCTATATTTTCTTGCAAATATAATTTTTCATTATTATAATTTGAGCTAAAAAAATTAAAATCATCAGATCTACTATCATAGTCTTGTATATTATAAGATGTAGCTGACAATATTTTTCTAAAATTCTTTTGAAGTGATTTTTGATTAGGTCTTGGTGCATGTTTGGTTATAAAATCCTTTATAAAATCATTTAACTCTTGTAGTGCCAATGGTCCCACATTTTTGTACTTGTCTTGGTCTGATTTGATATGGCTTTGTATGCTGACATTTTTTTTGCTTATTAGGAAACTCTGTAAATGCAAAATTTCATGTAATATTTAGATCAAAATGTTAAAATAAACAACAACTTAAGAATATATCAATTTTTTGTCAACAAACATTTACTGATAGATTTTATGACTCTTCTAAAGCTGTTTTAAATACTGAAACTTATATAAAAATGCCTTATAATGTTAGTATTTCTTATAAATGTACTTACAAAACCTTAAATCAGCAAAAAGAATATGTAGTAGCTAATAGGCTTTTTAAAAAGGCAATTCAAATGGGACTGGATGAAAAAATGATATAAAAAAAATCAAAATTCTTATTCTTTTTAGTATTTTGCTTATGATTATTAATATGTATGCTTAAATTGAATTATTTATTGTTTTTAATATTTAATAACTTTTGTGTAAACTACTGTTGCATAATATATTAAAATCTTGTATGAAGTACAGTTTACTAACAATTGCTTTATTAAAAGTTTGCTTAACTAATATTATAGAATTAAAAATAGTTGTATTATAAATTAGTTTTTAGTTTAAATAAACTTAATCTGACCAAAATGACCCCTAGTAAAAGTTTAGGGTTAGTGTAAGCCAGAATTATATTGATGCTAACTAAGGTTTTTAATTTATTAATTTGATCTGGATTAAGTTTAACTTGACCTAAAAACTAACTAAAAGTAATGTCAAGTTCTAATTAATATTATACTTTATATAAATTAGGTTCAACTATTGTTTAGTAGTTAGTAGATTAGCAATTTAATAGATTAAAGCCAGATTTAGCATTAAAAAGTTAATTACAATGTTATTTTTAGTAGATTATATAGTAGCAAGTTAGATTTAATATATTAAGATTAACTAGATTAAGGTTTGAATTAGGGTTAGAAAGTAAATAACAAGTTAGTAGATTAAGATTTGAGTTAGATTTGAATTAGAGTTAATTAGCAAGATAAGTTAATTAGTTAGTAAATTTTATAGTAATTAGTAAGGTAGCAATTTAGCATATAAAAAGTTATAATAATTTGACAAGTTAGTATATAGTGATTATATAGTTTATATATAGTGAGTTGTAATTAGCAAGTTAATTAGTAAGTTTGTATATAGCAGATTATAATATTTAGCAAGTTCGTATATAGTAGTTATATAGTAATTAGTGAATTAATATAAAGTTATAGTTAGGTTTATAGTTAGCAAGTTAATTAGTAAGTTGCATAGTAATTGAGCAAGTTAATTAATAGGTTGTATTGTAATTAAGCAAGTTACTTATAGCTATATAACAAGTTGTAATAAGCAAGTTATATAATAAGTAACAAGTTAGTATATATAAGTTACATAATAATAAGTTAGTTTTAGTAAATTATATAGTTGTTAGCAAGTTAGTATAAGAATAAAGTTAAACTTATAGTTAGAAAGATAGTTAGTAAATTAGTTAGCTAACAAGTTATAAAGTAATTAGCATATTAGTTAGTATATAACAAATATTGTACTGCACTGCCTTTAGTACCCGATATGACCCAATTTTTTACATAATAAAAAATTAAAAATCACATATATTACACAATTGTTTATATATAAATAATATTGTAAAAAATTGATCTGCATTATTTGTTATATCAGGTATTAAAGATAGTGCAATACAGTAAATATATAAATTAATACAGTAATATATATTGTATATAGTATAGGCTACATATAGCTGTGGCTATATCTAAATTTTCACTAAAAAATTATATTAAGTAAACTAATATTAATTTATAAAAAAAGTTTGTAAAACAGATCTTTTTAATTTTAATAATAATAAAATTATTAAATTTTATTAAAAACTCAATAAGATATAACTTTTTAAAGATTAGGTATAAAAATTTATTAATTAAATTAACTTATAGAGTTAAGTAAATTAATCAATCCTCAAAAATTAAAACAGAATGCAAATCATTAACTTTTTCTGATGATCACTTATATCAAAATTCTTTGATAATAAACTGACAATAACTAAATAATTTATTAAGTAAACCTTTTCTAGCCTCCTAAGTAAAATTGTTCACAACTAAATTTTACATATAGTCAGCCTAGGTTTATATCTTCCGAACCTCTGTACAGTGAAATATATATATTAAACTGCAAAATACTTTATTTAAAAATTTTCAATAATCTATTAAGCTAATCTTAGTTATTATCTTAAACAAAAAGATAGAACTTATTTAGAGCTTCATTTTGATATATTATATATCAATATTGGACTAATATTAAAGGTTTTATGCAAAAAATCTTTAAAACTCTTTTACAAAACTTCTGTTCTTTTTTTACAAAAAATTTTTTCCTTTTTTTGAAAGAGTTCTGTATTCTAGGATGCCTAACATCTGCAAATCACTACCAAAAGCCATATTACTAATTTTCTACTTTTGGTTCAATTAACTAATACAAAAATCTGTTCAACATTAATTATTGTAACCACTTAGTCTGCACATTCTGTGCTACTTATTTGTCACATTCACTTACTCATCATATCCTTTTTTTGTCACACTCTATTATTTGTCATATCATCTTATTCATTATATCCTGAATTTTTCAGATTCTTTTATATCCAAGATTTTATTTATTTTCTCTGTTTTTATTTTTTAAACTCTAAATTATGCCTACTTTAATCTCTGAAGTTCTGATTTCTATGATATTGACTACTACTATGACAGATATAAAGATTGGCATAGTGTAAGAATGGTAGAAAAAAAACCTCAATCTCTATATGTGCTTCTAGCAAACATTAATCTAATTACTTGTGATACAACAAAAAAGCATCATTACTTCAAAGTTCCTTAACAACCTATTATTGACATATGTTTTTGTGAAACATATTATACTAGCTTTACCTCTTGGTTCTACAAAATCTATCATTTTACTTCTCTTAGACAACCTACAATCCAAACTACTTCTACTATCTTTATCAGTTATTTAAAAATATAGCTAATAAATTATCTCAATCACCTACTCCTAAACAACAATAATCTGATTCATCTTCTTCTAAACCTCATATGCTATTTTCTAACTTCCAAAATAGATCCTATACCTTCTGCTATTGTTGCACACTCTCAACACTATCACACATGTCTTTTATGTGAATCTAAAAATATTCTTTGTATAGCAACAGAACAATGTAGTCATGCCCTTGACTATACAATCTGTACAATCTTTAAACAAAATCTAATCTACAGACTCTGTGTTTCTTATCTATTAGATATTAAATTTAAACCTTTGATTCAAACCTCTCCTCTTACATTTTAACAGTAAATAATTACAGCTTCAATTAAATCTAAACTAATTAGTTTAAATACTCAAACTTCTTCTTTTACTTCTAAAAAACAAATTATTCTTCTTTTAACTCTTAAACAAAAACTAATCCTTGCTCTTATCAAAATTCAATAGATGAAATCTACTGAAAAAATCCAACTTCTTAAATCTTTCTTATTAAAAAAAAACAAAAAACTCAATTTATAACAAAAACAAAAACCAAAAGTAAACCAATGAGATACTACTAATAATTGTGATTGGTTTAAAGAATACCATGTAATCGAGTCTATAAAAAATAACACTAAACTAAATAATTCTACTACACAACAACTATTTAATTTTATTAAACCATACCTTATTAACATCTATCTAGGAAAAATTACTCAAGCTGCTTCAGAAAATACTTCTGAATCCAAACTTAATTACAAATATCTGGTCAAAACTCTAGCTGGCAAAAAACCTAAATTTCTAACTAATCTTATCTATAAAGCAAATCCTTTTAGTTGATAGATTAATCTTAATTCTATTTGAATTAATTCATTCTACCTTTATCTCACTTTTGCAAGAATTTACTACAACTTTATTCATCTAACTAAACTATCCAAGCATTTTTGCTTTCTATGATTCTATTTCTGTATATACTACTACAAACTGAAAACAAGTAGCATTTAATTTAGCCTGTTTACATCTTATTCTTTATTATAAATACAAAACCATCCATGCTAAAAAATTCTATGAAGATCTTAAACTCTACCTATCTACTTTAGACTCAACTACTTTATTAGTGAAGATAATATTAATTAACCACTTTTCAAAATTCAAAATAATAATCCTTAATATTCCTAAAAAAAATTTCTCCAAACTTTTCAAATCCTTTTTTTAAAAAACCACTTATTCGAATTTAAAATCTGATTTAAAAAATTCTTTAATATTTATAAACATCAATTCTATAATATTAACTAGAAAAAAATATTTAACTATATTAAATACCAAATTGCTCTCAAATTTTCTAATGAATGCAAAGCATTTTTTTCTTCTGAATTTAAAATTATTTCTATAAACTCCTTATAAGAGCATTCCAGATTATGCTTTAAGGCTGCTTTATATCATATTTACACTTATATAGTCAAAAACTGTATAACATTACCTAATGATACAAAACACAATGCTAAAAACTTACTTCTTTTTTTTTTACCAACTTATATGATCACTTTTCAGCTTCAACTAATATTCAATCCAAACCAAAATAAATACATTCTATTCTTGATTTTTCTATATTTAACAAAGACCAACCTAATACTGCTACTTTTAACAAACCTATATCTATTACCTTTCTTTGTTAACTTGTTTCTAAAACTGAAAAAGAATTCATTGAACTCAGCAAAACTAAAACCACCCAAGCATATGAAAGCTACTATTTTTATAGCTTTTTCAAAGCTTATTTTAGTGCTGCCACTACAAATGATCAAATCAACAACCACTATCTACATCAAATTATTGATAAAATTACTAATAAACCTATTAGTACTAAGTACTTAGCTAGAGTACTTATATATTTCTATATTCTTAAAAATAACAATCTTCCTATTTCTTTAATTAAAGAATCTTATAATAAAAGATTCTACCCAGAAGCTTAACAAATTCTATATTCTAAATTTAATATCAAATTTAATTTATCCAAAACCAAATCTATTTTCTTTAATTTAAATACTTCTGCCAAATCCAAAACTTTAACACCCAATAACAATATTAATTCATCTGCAGTTCTGGATGACAACATCTTAATATCTAACTCAAATACCAATAACACAAACCAAAACAATGAACAGGACTTACAACCTAATTATATTACAACACTTTCATATAATCCTTTTCAATAAATTCTTCTGTAGAACACATAAATGCAGCTATTGCTTCTAAGATAATGATGTTATCTACAGCTAGTAGACTATTTTTAAAAGAGAATGATGTAAGTAAACAGATGGTTAAGTCCATTTACATGAGAACTAGATTAATAATGACCAGACCCAACATATAGGACATGCTATAGTATCTTGCACAGCTGTGCAAGCCGAGCATATAGTAAGTGAATCTACAGAAGAACTTTCTACTTCCTTGAATTCCATTTTATCATCTCATATCAAGAAAAAATTACAAGACTTATCTTACAATACACTATACAATCCAGATTTATGCTATAACTTGTGGTTAGCAGGGTTAAACCTATCTCTACTTTCACATTTCCAAACATTTAGCTTCTTTTTAAAATACATTTATTATTACAACTATATACAATTAAACAATTTCAACTACACACTTACAATATCAATTAAAATTGATTATAATAAATGCTACATACATTTACCACACAAATCTCAACCTTCATCTAAATATTTTTTCTCATAACTATTAGGCTATACTTATTATCTATCCATACCCATTTTTTCTAAATTTTCTCTAACAAACAACAATATACCAAATACAAATTTAATTATAAAGAAAAAATAATATAAACTACTCTTATTTTCAACTAGTAAAAGCTATTTTAAAAGGTTATAATGAAACTGACATAGCTAAACAAAACTATAACAACATTTAACTTAATATCTACTACAATAAATTTCTATTCTACAACCATCTACCACTGCTTTCTCATTTACAAACTATTACTTCTTTCTTATAACATATTTATAGCTTTGGCTATTCACCTGATAATGCTTGTAGTAACTCTAGCCTGTTTTGCAGATAGTACTAAACTTCTACTATTTATTATTTTTAAGTTAGTTAATGTACTCTAAGAAAGGTTTTTTGATGGTGTATATGTCTATGTGAATCCAAGTAGTTGGATAAATAAGACAGAAATAATCTAGTGAATAGAGAATATATAGTGTCAACAAGCTAATTTGGGCTCAAATCTACATTCTCTTCTTGTTCTTAATGTATTTGCTAAACATAAAACAGATCTTGTAAAGTGTTACATTTATGAGCAAATTACAGATATTGCTATAATTCTGAATGAACTAACCTCATGCTTGCAACTATTAGACATGTCTTTAAACAACTATTTAAAGCAAAAGTTAGTATTAAATTTATCTCAAAATCTTAATAAGCAAAATCTTAACAAAATTTTTAACAAATTTGATCAAATTTGTTAAGATTTTGTCTTGTTAAGATTTTGCCTATCAAGATTTTGAGATAGAGCTGTTAGTATTTTGATTTTAGTATAAAAAAATTCTTAATTTTTTTATAAATAAATTCACCATGCTTATAATTAATAGATAAGTAAAGCTATAAAGAAATATACACTATTAGGCAAAATTAAACATCTATTATATTCTTTAGTAGCAATCTAAATTAAAAAAGCTTGAGATGATATTGACTCTGCAATGATTTAATGATCTTTTAAATGCTGTAGTATTTCTACAGAGGTAGATGACTCTAAAGATAGTTCAATTTTTGATTTTGAAAAAGTATTAGGTAAAAAAAAAGAAATTGGTATTGAAGAAGATAGAAGTTGCAATGATATAAATAATAAAAATAGTCAAAATAATGAAAATAATCAAAATAATGAAAGCAATCAAAATAATGAAAGTGATCAAGATAATGAAACTAATTAAGATAATGAAAATGGTCAAAAATATGAATTTTGTAAATATTATAAAAATAAGAAGAGAATTTATATTAATGTTTAAGATTAGTCAATTAAAATATTGTTTAGAGTAGACAATTCTTAGAATTTTAGAAAGCTATTATGGATGATCTATTTAATTCACTTGGTTTACCTATTTTTTTTTGATTTAAAAATTTTAATAATGATCTTTATATATTAAAAAAATAATTTGATATATGCTTATAGCATTTCCTTATATTCAAACATTATTAGCTAATTTTACTCAAACAGCATATAGTAAATAATTTATTTATATAAGCAAAACTTTAGCTTAATTTTATAACTTATCTGTTATAGCTTACATTAAGTTATTGCTATCTTACTAAAAATTATTTATTTCTTTTTTCTTTAAAAAAAATTTTTAGAATTTATTTTACTTTTTATAATACTACACTTATCAAATTCTTAGATTATCTGTTGTAAATTCTACAATCAATAAGATACTATTTTTGTAAAAATCATTATAGTTAGTTATAATTAATGAACTTTTTAAAGATCAGTTTCATAAAAAGAATAACACAGTAAACAATTCATCTTTTGGCATGTCAAGTATATTAAAATATTTAGATTATTCATCAATTAGTGAAGAGAAATTAACAATGTTTAGAAATTTAACTACTAGCAAGAACTTTTTTGGAAGACTTATTATTTGTAAATATATAGCTATATAAGGCATTACAATTATTAGATGCTAGTTTAAAATTTAATTAGTTTTAAAATTAATTTAAATTTAAGTTTATTATAGGCAGCATATTGGTGTATTAACTTTAAAAAAATTGAATATTAAGCATAATATAAATATTATAAATATAACTTATTATCAATCACTATTTGGTCTAAAGCAAAAGATCATAGATAAGTATTGGTAATTAAAATATAGAAATTAAAATATAAAATTATTAGTAATTAAAATATAAACTATAAAGATAATTTAATTAATTAATTATTAGAATTAATGCTTAAGATTGTTGTTAAGAAATACTAGTAGTTAGGAAACTTATTAGCAAAAAAATCCTATTCAAGAAACTATAGTGTAATAACTATAAGTAAAATAGCATTATATAATAAATATTAATATTTTTATAAAGTATAATTTAAATTTGATTATAAATTAGTTAAGCAATTGATTTAAATTAGCTAATCAGACAAATATTTTATAAATTGTTTGTCTATTTGTGATATTAAACAAGAAAGTTATATATTGTATTTTTTTTTAAGATAGATAGTATCTAGTATTAATTAGTTCTCTTAGTGTTTAAAATTGAAAAGTACTTAGGGTATTACCTACAGTTAGATTGCTATATATAGTGAATAATACCTAGATTCTAATTATAGAAGATATTATTTTTGAAGGATACTGTAAGCAGTGGCCTATAATAGATAAACAAAAATCTTAAATAAAGATACTATATACCAATTCAAATGACCTAGTATAATATATTTCTGTATCCTTTTTCTCTAACAAATTTAATAGCCTAATTGGTTATATACTTCTCTATATATATTTAATATCTAGTTTAAACTTTAGTTCTTATAAAGATATTTTATAGACTTCAACAAGTCTAATGGTATTACTAAAAGTTCATGCTATCTCTTATTCAAGAATTTTTTTAAGTAGGTTTCTATCATCTTAGTTTCTTAGTTTTTTATACCTAGTAATTTTATTGTAGGTTGGCATTGAAGTTTTATACAATACTGGTTATATATTTCTTTATATATATATAATTTTATACTTTGTATAAATGCTCTAAGTTCTTAATATTAGTAGGACCTAACTTGGTATACCTGGGTTACAGGTGCATAAGGTCAACTGATTAACAAGTAACAGTTACTGTAATATAAATATAATTTTTAAATTTTATCGTAAGTAGAATTTGAATTTTAGATCTGCTATTTAGAAAATGACAATCCAATTACTATACTAGGATTGCTATTCTTTTTTAAAAATTTTTTAAAAATATAAATATATAAATATTATTAAAAAATATATTTATTTACTAAATAATTATTAGTTTTATCAAAGTAAGAAATTTTATAAACTTAACTTTAATTGTTTAATATATAAGTATTAAAGATATATTATGAAGTTGATGCTAAGGTTTAAGTAAACTTTATAAAAATAAGCCTTGTTAAAAATAGGTAAACTAGTTAACAGAGGAACCTTCAAAGCCTTACAGTTAAATGATATACTTTGAAATATGTAATGACTTAACAGATATATAAAAAAAAAAACTAACATTAAGTTAGATAACACTTAAATGTACAAAAACTTATGCACTATTTGTCAGATGTAGTATAAAGATTAGAGTGTTTAATTAGATAATATTCTAGCAGATTACAGGTATAACAACTAGTATAAAATTTGCAAATAAACTACTTAACTAGATAACCAAAAGTTACATATATGACTAGTTGCATACTCACCTTGTGCAAGTTATATAATTATAATTAAAATACAATAAAGGCAATAGTCACTGATAACAAACAGTCTTAACAAAAACAAAATAAAATAAAATAAAAATAATAAATTAATTTTTTATGTTTGTTTTATAATTCAAATCTAATATATAACTTGCTATTTTTAATAACTAATATTTAACAAATCATATATCTATATTGGATTTGACAAATAATATATATAAATTAATTTAGTTATTCAAATTAAATTTTGTATAACAAAAAATATAATCTAACTAATTATATTTGTTTATAAACATGTAACTAGTATTTTCAAATTAGATAACCTCTCAAAACTAATACAAAGCTGTTCACTATGCATATCGGTTTGACTGTATATACAAAAATAAAACTTTAATACAATATTAATAATTACTATATTTTTAAAAACTTTTAAAAATAAACAAGAACTTAATTTTTTACAAGTTGAAAATGCAATAATTATTATTGCTACAAGATACGTATTATAAAAAATCGGGATAATTCTGATTATCTATATATAGTAAATTTTGTTTTTTTTAAAAAAAAATATATATATATATATACGCACTTTTTTTATATAAATATATATATAATAATAAATATAAATAAAATAAAACTTTAAATTACTATAAATTGGCTAGCAAAATTTTTTTATTTTATAATATATTATAGTGTATGTTATTTTTTGCGTAATGCGCCAAATTAAACTTTATTAGCTTATTTCTAATTTTAAAACAGGTCAACTGACAATTTTCAAAATAATATACTAATATTGTAATGGCCTTTCTTTCTAGTCATTGACCTTGATAAATCAAGTACTGATTTGCAGGTTTTCAATACTAGAATAACATCTAAACAATTTATTAGTAATGTTAGCTCGATTCATTATGTACTAGATTGTATTATAGTTTTACTCGTTGGTTGTTCTTACTGGAGAACTTTAAACCAGTGATTCGTAATTGTCAGTACACAGATCAGAGGCGATATAGCCCCCTAGATCAGGCCTGTATGATAGCCCAATAAGATATGTATGAATCCGTACACGACAGATACAATACATGCTGGAAAAGTAGAATATGCGCGTACATCTCATACGAAACAACGAATATATATTACAAATTGACAGAAGAAACAAATAAAAAAATCCAGGGTCAAGCAATTTCAAACGATAAACTAAACCAAATTAAACTGGATGCATGTATTTTTCCGACCTTGGTTATTTAATAGTTTCCAAACGCATTGTCTTTGTCGTCGTCGACGTACGTATGTGCGTACATTCAAGTTTTTGCTCTTGGAGCTGATATTTATTGCAAGCTGAGGACATGTACTATAGATACTAATTCAGTAATAAACAGGTTTTTTCAAGATTCATGGAAGCACAAGCATATTTTTTGTTTAAGATACCTGTTTCGGTATTTGCATTTGCATCATTCATTGTTCTTTATGTACAAAGCAACATTTTCTTATTGTCTGATTTCAGGGTGCAAAACCAACAATTTATAGGATTTTTATATATGGAAAATTCATATATGTAAATTACTGGCTAAAAAAAAAAACGCGCTTATGGTTTCCTGAATAATGAGTTTTAAAAAGCTACTAAAAACCTTCTTTCCATAATTATAATATCACGCCACTTAAAACTAATAAGTATATTTGATAAACTTAGTATAAAAACTTGTAAATAAAATTAAGATAAAGAAATAACCATTTATTTACACATGCTCATATATAAAAAAAGATATAATTTTAGAAAAAAAAAGATCAGAATAGAAAACTTAACTGTTATACAAACTAATTATCAAAGAGAAAGTCATTTCCTGAACTTAAACATAAAATATATAGAAAGAGAATTTAGTAAAAATATATAGAATCAGAAAGAAGCAATTAATAGAATTTTTCTTTTCTGATAATTGATATATATAATAAAGCGACAGCGGAGGGGGCCAGTTTGTAGAGAGAAAAAGGAAGGCTTTTATATAAATGTCATTGAAAATTTCGAACAAGTTGTATCAATAAATTGCCCCCATCCAATAAATCGCTTAAAATTGAATACTGTATATAACTACTAAGACTTATAATGACGAGCCAAGATTATGTATAAAGCACGAAAGAAAATACTAAATTGAAATATTATCCCCAGCACAACTAACATAAAAGAAGCGATATGAATATAATAAAACAATAAAAGAAAAATGTTATGCGAACTAATAAAGTCCACATTAAAATATCATTGATATAAGATCTATCATAGCTTATTTTCTCGCAGAAAGAAAATTAACAGCTACATCCGGAAGGATTATTACTTCCATTTTGTCTATTCGGCACAGATGGAATTACGCTTATCGGGTTGCCATTATTACCTACTTGACGTGGGCGGCTAATAAGATGCTCAAGAGGAATCTTCTTGGCTACAAAATAAAATAAAATTATTATAAAAGTTAATTGTATATACTAATTATATAGTATATAATTATTGCGTACCAATTTCTGTGAAAACGTCCCGCACACCATCGCCTTTCTTTGCGCTAGTCTCGAAAAATAACAAACCAGCCTCAAGGGCGTAAGCTTTAGCCTCTTCAGTAGGAACTTGTCTCCCACTTTCCACCGGATCTTCTTCGCCATCATCAACTGGTTGAACGAGATCTATTTTGTTTCCTGCAAGTGCAATAACAATGTTTGGATTTGCCTGGCGTTGCAATTCCTTTACCCAAGATTTAGCTTTATCAAGCGAGGCCTAATTGTTAAGACCAAAAATTACGTTAAACATATGTCGGTAAATCACACTAAACAACTAAAGGTTCTATTTTATAATAATTATACGACTTACGGCTTTTGTTACATCATAAACAACTACAGCTGCCTGAGCGTTTCGATAATACATTGGAGCCAGAGAATGGAATCTTTCCTGACCAGCGGTATCCCAGATTTCGAATTTGATCACTTTATCTTCTAAACGACACTTTTGCGTTAAGAAAGCGGCTATGTTTTTTGAAAAAAGGTATCGCCGTGAATTAAAGAAGAAATAAAAGGCCAAAACAAATAATAAACTGTAAAGTGACTAAACTATATATTTGGGATCAGTGAAACTTTCTTACCACCAATAGTTGGCTCTTTGTTTTCTTGGAATTCATCATTTACAAACCTAAGCACTAAGCTAGATTTACCAACAGCGGCTTCGCCTGTTTGTAACAAGAAAAGTTTGTGTGTTAATGCCTATAACAATTCCATCCCAGTAAATAGGTAAAAGACAGTGATGACTTTGTAAAGAAAGAAATTACGACTAATTTATTTAAATAAGATGCTTCCGATGGTGTAAACTTACCAAGCAGCACTAGCTTCACTTGAACAGGTTTTAAGTTTGCATTATCACCATTACCACGGGGTGGTTCAGCAGATTGACGCGGGTTACTTGACATTTTTTATATAATTCTGTTTGTCTTTTGGTTATGGCTTGTTGTTAAATCAAAGACTCTGGTCTGCCGGGGAGAGAAGAAAAAAAAAAAAAACGCAATATAGACGATATGATACACTGTGATACTGATAAATGATTCTAGTATACACAATAGCAAAACCCTCAAGGTACTACATAGAGCGCCAAAGGGGTCATGTAAAATGGTCCCGACCCGGATGCTATCGCAATTGAGCCTCGGAAAATTTATAGTAAATTCATATGCACATATTCCACATATTCCTGTATTCTGATTGACTAAATGAGACCATGACGATTGCCACAGTACGTACGTACGTCGATGACTGTATAACTGTGGGACGATAACGATAAGGAAGATAAGACCATATTAAATTATACTATCTTGAAACGTGATAATTTTTAAACCCGAAATTACCCGATTGAGCAAGCATTGTTAGACGCGAGTCTACTTCGCGCAATGGTTTATTTTTAAACCCAGCGGAAAATTAGTGCCAGTGCGCGGTTGGCACCTATGTGGATAGTGGTTTAAAGTTCTGATACCTTCACATGTATTCTTCGAGAAAAGATCATGTGTGCAAATCAATAAACTAGCTTTGATAGATTAGGAAGCCAATGAAGAAAAAGTGCAAATTAGGCTTCTACAAACCCATGTCCAGCAAGGGCACAGGCATGGAGTGCTTAGTCTAGAGCTGCCTGGCTTTTGTGGACACAAGCACAAACTGCCAGATATAAATTGGGCAGTTTCGTCGTGGACTAAAGGTGCTGTCCTAAATTGCCTAGCCTTTGTGTCCATGGAGTAAAATGCTCGGCCCAAAGCGGTTTTGTGTCCGCGAGAATAAAATGCCTGACATTTTCTTGGTTACAGGCATAGACATAGCAGACATTGATATCTACGCACGAAGTCCAATGTGCCCAGCATAGGACATATGCAGTCTCTAGTGTGATACTCTGCAAAATCAAGTCAAAGTTTGAATTTTTGAACCAAAGATTTAAAAATAATTGATCAAATTCTTAAAGAATTTGATCAATTATTTTCAAATATTTCATTCAAATTCAAACTTTGACTTGATTTTGCAGAGTACTACTATAGTGCACAAATATATGTGCATTAATCAGTTGCCGAAAGCACCGTTGGTTTGGTTTGTTTTTCTTAAGAATAATTGAATTTTTCTGTAGCATTTTATAGTTTAGAATCGTGTTATATGTGGAATATATTTCGTCATGACATTCGGACTCTCATATTCATTGTGCATCAAGTTCCATACCACTTGGGTATTATTTTACATGAATATTAGGAATATCGTACAAGTAGGCCATTCCTATTGTAGATCTTACAATCACAATTGTGGAGCCCATGAAATTTGAGGTAAGTCAAAGTATGATTTTAAAAACCAGTCGTTTGGATAGCTAAGCTTTTAATTTACGCAATAAGTCAGCGTGAACTTATTTTTATGAGGAAATCACAACGTTGCAACAGTGGGTATTTAAACGCTCGATAAATTTGACGCACAAAATTCTTCAAATTATGCTTTATTGAAGAAATTTAGTACTATTATTCAACAAAATTACTTGTAATGAAATAGATGATAGTATCAATGATACAACATTCGATTCTGGACGTTTGCATTGTATCCCAATTTCGTTGTTGAGTTCCGTTTTGCATTCCAACTTCAATCCACGACTACTGCACTACAATATTTTCAATATCTGGATTGGACTAGATATTAACTCGGCAGCTCTAAAGCATTTCGTGGAGAAATTCTGACTGACATCTTGTTAGGTTCTCATGAGCTAGAGATAGAGATTGCACCTGGGTAAAACTGCTATCATGCGTTATAATACATAGATTATCTGGATAACCTAATCTCTAGTTGTATTTTGATATGTTTGGTTTATAAATGTGCTTGTAAATTTTGGAAGCGTTATTCATAGAGGGGCGTGACTTCAAAGACATCATTTATTTTCAACTAAAAGAAATATTGACGAGAAGACATATCAGTAGATTTGGATGTAGGTAAGATAGTAAAGAAGTTGGCGTATTTAACGAATGGAATCGTATTAAAGCTATGAAAGATGCATCATAGTAATGTAAGATGTCCAGTGTTTCATCGGCGTAAGTATCATGAAATATTGATGCTTAACATTCAGAGCTGGTTTGTATTGAAATTATGAAAGTATTTAATATAATGTTATCATTATTTTTTCTAATATTTATCTTCACTAAATTATTAGGTGACAATTATTTTTAGCCTAATAATAAAATTCATATCGCTTTAAGTTTTAGGAATGAATTTTATTATTATTTCGATATTTTCGAAATATTTCGATAATTTTCTAAATATTTTTGAAATATATTTTCGATTTTTTTAGTTTTATTAATTTTTAAATTATTATTATTATTATTGGAGGATCAGGCATCTTGAATCTTTTTTTTTAAAAAAAATTTCGTGTTTCTCAACTGCCGATCAAAATTAATAAATTATATTTAGCCAGGCCAGTTGGTGATTGATTGATGTGATTGACGCTTTCGAGTCAACTTCAATCGTTGACTCAAGCTCCAAATGATCCAATTCATATCCTCAAATCCTCAAACTTGAATTATTTAGTATTTTGTCATGTGCACCGAAGTTTTGAGTTTACATATCTTTCATGCAGCGGTTGCTGAATATTGTGTTCAGAAAACCCTCACATAGTTATACAAAATTGCAAAATTTGCTTGACCAATCATGTCTACACTGCATATTTCTGGTGTACAAAAAGGTGGCCCTTCTAAAATCAACAATGCACAAAGCTGCGGGATTTTTTTTTTTGAAAATCAGCATTTTATCAATGAAAGATCATGACAATCATACAGTTCAAACGTCATCAAAAATCAGGTTTTGTGTAGTACACCAACCCCAAAAGAAAAACAAATTTTTAACGAACGGTTGGGAAAAAAAAAAATCTCACCCTTTCTTTCCGTTCCTCTTACACTACAAACACGCCGTACCCTATTTACATCACCCTAATAAAATAAAAAAAAAAAAAAAAAAAAAAATCCTAACTTCGATCATTCCAATATTTTTTTACCTTTTTTTTTATTTTGTTTTTTGTGCTTACCGGAACGTTCTCTTGTTCCTAATTCGGGTTTATCCTTGATAAACTTTAGAAGCAGAGTAATAATAGTAATAATACATAAATTTTCTGTCAACTTTTCCTTACCCTTTTCTGTTTGCCTCACCTGGTAAGAAGTTTTTAATTACATGTTCCATGTTAGGAAAATATAGAAGAATACTACACAACATATCAAATAAATAATTTTTAAAGAACAGTTGGTAATAGTGAAAATCAGATATTGTATAAAAGCAAAAATGTAATATATCATGAATTTTCCTACAACGATAGTTCTATCAACGAATTTGATTTTGACAGAACCGTCCCCCTGTCCTCGAAATGGCAAATGATCCTCTCACCAACCACGGAGGTCTTTTAGACCAAGTTGAAACGAACGGCATTACCACTGCACCTGCTGTAACGGCTATCACCGCTGTCACAAGTAACGGCACTAGCTCCACTCCATCCACAGCTGTTACAGCCGTCGCTCCTACAACAAATACAAATTCGCTTTTTGAAAAGTCTTTCATTCCACTCAATGATCAAGCGGGTTCACCAGAGAATAAAAGCACTGAAGGTGAAACTAAAGAAGAAACTGGTGAAGAAGAGACTGAAGATATTTCTAACTCTCAACTTACCATCAGGGCCCTTGTTTCTACCAAAGAAGCTGGTGTTATCATTGGGAAAGCTGGTAAAAATGTTGCCGAGCTTAGAGAAACAACCGGTGTCAAGGCTGGCGTGTCTAAAGTTGTACAAGGCGTTCATGATAGGGTATTATCTGTAGCAGGTACTTTGGATGGAGTCGCAAAGGTAAGAATTTTATTTAATCTTTTCGAGTAAACCTTTATGAAAAAAGTCGTTTGACATGTTGTGCACATGTTCATTGAAAGTTGTCATTACATTAGCCTTTTTTTTTCAGAATCTCATGAGGATTTTATTGTGTTAAAGGCATAAATAGATGTATACTATGCCGAAACTTTATTATATAATTTTCTTTTTCATATAATTAGGGTTATATTTTATTATTGTCGTTTTTAATAACCATTCATGACATATTCGTTTGATTTATTTATTCATTTATTTTTTGATAGGCATATTCCCTAATCGCCCAAACTCTCCTTGAAAACCCCGTGAATGCTAGTCCAACTTCTACTCCAATCACTCCTCCTCCAAATGCTTATACCTCTGTCCGCTTACTGATCTCTCATAATCTCATGGGTACAATCATTGGTCGTCAAGGACTAAAGATCAAACATATTCAGGACGTTTCTGGCGCTAGAATGGTTGCCTCGAAGGAAATGCTTCCCCAGAGTACTGAGAGAGTGGTTGAAGTTCAAGGGACTGTCGACGCTATTCGTGTCGCAGTTTGGGAAATTGGTAAATGTCTAATTGAGGATAATGAACGAGGTATCGGAACTGTCCTTTATAATCCAGCTATTAGGGTCACTTCAAGTTATTTGTCTTCTCGTCGCGAATATACTGTTCGAACTGGAAGTGGAACTGACTTTACTCGCCCTTCTCGCAACGGCAACAACAACGAATATCATAATCGTCGTCCACCCAATAATAATAATAATAATAATAATAATTATGATAGCTCCAGCATTCGAACCCAAAACATCTCTATTCCTGCTGATATGGTTGGTTGTATTATTGGTAAAGGTGGTTCGAAGATTTCGGAAATTCGTAGACTCTCTGGTTCCCGTATTAGTATTGCCAAGACACCTCATGATGAAACTGGCGAACGCATGTTCACCATCCAGGGCACTCCCGAAGCCAACGAGAAAGCTCTTTACTTATTGTACAACCAGTTAGAAAGCGAAAAGGAACGTCGTTTGAATGTGACTGCAAATGGTGATTCCGATTCTTAAATATTCTCATTTTCTTGTACCATACTCCGTATTCATACACGGCTTGCTGTGAAATTCTCCTACCTCTTATCGTGAAATCATTATCCCAGGAATACAAACCAAAGTCGCTGCACTATACATACTTATATATGTATAAAATGTGCGTGATGTGGTATATATGTATGTATATATGTTACTAGAACGACCTCTGTAGGATTTAGCATTTTTCCTTGAACATTAGATTTTATTATTATTATTATTATATATATATGTTTAGGAGATTCAAGTGAGAATCCTGATAAAACTTTCACCGTATATCATACTATCATTCTTAACCCTTTAAAAAGAGAAATGCAGTGTTATCGTAACATTTTATTTCACTTTTTTTTTTTTTTTTTTTTTTGTCCATTTTCCCGTTTTGTTGATAAATTTTCCAATACAATATAATCCGAATTAGTGAACTTCTTACCTTTTATTGTTCGTTTCACGTCTTATCGACCTGTAAATGTTGGGATTTTATTCTTTTACCCTTTATATTCATCATTTCTTTTCATTTGGATGTATCCGTATAGAACAACATATTCAACCGAATCCGACTTAGTTAATTAAATTTCCTTTATTGTTCGTTTTGCATTTTTACACATCAGTATGTCGACCTTAAAATGTTTTATTCCATATCCTTTTATCACCTCTTCACTTAGGCTTTGTAAAACGAACTATGTATCAATGTTCATAAAAAAAGTCCCTTAAATGAAAAATAAAAATACAAAAAAAAAACATCCAAAATTCAAAACTATGATTTAGGTGGATTTTCATATATTTATATTTATTTACGGGGATGGTGTTTTCCTACTATGCATTTTGTGATTACGTGATCGCTTTCACAAGATCAAAAATAAATAATTATGCGAAACCTTGTCATAAAATATACAGTACGGAACAGCATACGATATTCAATTTTAATTAGCAAAATAAAAAAAATGCTGCTAAAATGGCAAGAGTGTCGCACTTAGTTATCTGGTTTTTTTTTTGGTTTACAATATAATTTTTATGAATTTCGAGTTGATAGTTTTAGTTGAAAATTCATAATTTTTTTTATTTATTTTATTTAGTTTTCTTTATTGATTTATTATTATTATATATATGAATATCATTTACACAAATATTTAATATAAAAGGTTGATATTAAGAAGATTGATAATTGAAATGTCTAAAAACAAACATTCAAATATTATATAAAAAATATTATTTCTTAATTTGTAAGTTTTTTTAAGCAAATTTGCCTTGAAACATATAATTTTTTTTTTTGCTAAGATTGATGTTTAATTAAAGATTCATTTAACTTAATGATTACAAAATTTTTTTCATAGTATTTAAATAAGAAAAAGTCCAATTTTGCTTATATGCAAGTTAGGTTTATAAAACTTTATAAATGTTTTGGTAGCTTGTTTATTTGCTTATTTTCAAATTTTTTTTTATTTATTAAAGCCGATGTTATTGGTAGCTACTGCCTTTATTGTGTTTTTGGTCAATGCATTACATATGACTTGTACAAGGTAAGTGTACAACTAGTCACATGTGTAACTTTTGGTTACCTATTTAAGTAGTCTGCCCAAGGGTTCTACACTAGTTGTCATGCCTGTAACCTACTAGAAGAGTACTTATTTAAACACTCTGATCCTTTATACTACACCCAGGTAAGTAACACCTGGTTCTTGTACAACTAAGTGCCGTTTAACCCAACATTTAGCTTCCTCTTTTGTACATCTGTCAAGCCATTAAACATTTCAAAATACATCACCTGACTGTAAGGTTTTGGGGAACCTCCTTGTTAACTACCTACCCACTCTACAGAACATTAACAAGGCTAGCTTTTGTAGAGTTTACCCAAACCCTAGCACCTACTTCACAGCATATCACTAATACTTATAGTATACCCCTGCTTTGATTCCAGACTCCCAATCCAGATAGCTCAGTAGGACTGTGACCTGTCCTTGGTATATCGAGCCAGCCCGATATCCTTTTCTACCAATTCAGTTCTGATGGCCTGGTTGGTGGTACTTCTTACCTGAGGTTCTTGCCCATCCGGCTCCTTCATATTAGTATCTGTTTCCTAGGTCTAGCCTTTACAGTGGTACCATTGAAGATCTGTGTTACCTTTCTACTTGGGTCTTTCTAAGTGGGCTTTAGTTTCCCAGTTCTACGGATTTACACAGCTATAGGAACTTATTTTAGGTTTGTACTGCCCAGTACTGGTTTGCATTCCTCTGTGTAATCAAGGTTACACAGCTGCCCCATGACCTGTCAGTCATGCTGGTATAACCATAGTTACAAGTATCCTATCCCAACTGATCAACAAAATGTCATCGCCGTAATATTATCTATGTATTACATAGGTGATTATTCAAATTTTTGCTGTCAGTAGGTTTTGAACTCATAACCTACCACTTGGGAGGTTGACAACTTATCCACTTCACTAAGCACCACACCTCTTTATTTTTAAATTTAATTTGATATAATTAGATTTACTAGAAAATTTTATTATTCTGTTTTTTTTTAAAAAAAAATAAGATATTACATATTTAACTAATTTTATTTATTTAATTTAAAGTTAAAAAGTTGAATATGGGTTAGATATTACAAAAAAGAATGAAATTAACAAAATTTTTAAAATTAATTTTTTTATATAATCTAATTTAAAATACAATTAGAATCATTTTTTTTAAATATTAAAATAAGTATTTGTGATTTAGGTTTTTTTTTTTTTAAATATTAAAGTAAGTATATACAATCTAAGATTTTATTGATAATATATATTGGTTAGCATCTGTTGACATAACAGACACAGTAACAATCAAAGAAAAAGTGTACAACTACCCACTCATACAACTTTAGTTATTGTCTAATTTAAGTAGTTTGCCTAAAGGTTTTATACTAGTTGTTATACCTAAAACTCACCTGTAGGTTCTTTATTTAAACACTTTAATCTTATATTTATCACACTTTAACAACAACTCTGGTAAATCAATAAAGATATGTTATAATCACTAAGTCATATTTAACTTTGTACTAAACCTATTAGTGAGTTCTGTATCCTATACTTACAGCTCACTTGGTATTATTTTAGTCTAAATTATCACTTACAGTTAGGATTAATCATTAAATCATTATATTCTTGTAAGGTTTATTCAAACCTTAGTATCTATCTTTCTGATGTTTTTTCTATCATTTCTTACTAACTGCTACTTAGGATTAACAGGACTCTCTAGACTTCCAATCTAGATAACCTGATATAGTATATCTTAGTATCCTTTTCCTTTAATGATTCTAGCAGTTTGGTTGGTTATATGCTCCTCTATACATCTTGTTATCTGATTTATCCACTTATCTCTTTGAAAGTATTTTATAAATTTTCATTAGTTCAATAGCATCATTAAAAATGTTATGTTATCTTCTTACTCAAAATTTCCAAGTGAGTTTCTAACTCTTTAGTTCTTTTGCTTTTCATGTCTAGTAGTTTTATCATGAGTTTATACTGAAGTTTTATACAATATTATTTTTTTTTTTTTGGTATTAAGGTGACCTCTTTGGTCTTTTGACTTTTATTAATCACTTGTCGGCATTGTAGTTCAATGAACCACTACAGGAGAGCGTACAATTGGCTACATGTGTAACTTTTCTATATTACCTATTTAAGG